>VZTL01028804.1:18711-52231 GCA_013400535.1 Scopus umbretta | reverse complement strand
TTGGGGTTTTTTGTTTTTTTTTCTTGTTTGGTTGTTGTTGGGGTTTTTTTGGGGTTTTGGGGGTTTTTTGGGGTTTTTTTGGGAGGAAGGGTTGATGGTTGGACTAGATGATCTCAGAGGTCTTTTCCAACCTTAACAATTCTGATTCTATGATGATTCTATAAGATTAGAAGGATTTGTAAAGCATGATTTACATGACAGAACAATAGAAAATGCTATTTACTGCTCACCTTTCTAGCACCATTATTCATTAGAGTAACACATCATGTTTTCTTTGAAGTCCAGAGAAGGAAGAAAGGCTTGGACAGATTTAATCAAACTGTAAACTCCCTGCTATGTTCCATTTATATTGATGTTGCTTTCAGATCACTTCTGCAAGGCTCTGAGCACACCCTGAAAAGTGTTCCTTCCCTCCTTCCCCAAGCATACTCAGAGGCCTCTTCCTTTTGCCTCAGACTCTACGGTATCATTTTCCATTTCTAAGTTTGTCTGCTAACTCTATGCATTGGCAACCATTGCAAAGTTCTCCATATATTATTTCCACACAGCCTTCTCTTTTCTGTTTATTTTCAATCTACAAAGAAGAGTAAGAGGAAACCTAATACATATGACATAAAGTTTCTATATTCTGATGTGTTTATTGGAGTAATCATGCAGTGTTGCTTCTATTCTGACCATAAGGAACACAACAGCTGTTATTTCTGTCCATTAGCATCGTTGCATGTGCCTCTCAGGCCATTCATTCTGAGCTACTTGATGCTCTTCTACTTTGGTTGCCCTGTATAATGCTTATTGCAGGAAAAGGAATGACAAAATTGTTTCTAAATGCTATGTCTACTGCCACATAGCAATCAGCCCTAGAGAGGGATTACTGCTCCTTCGTTCTCTGCCCTTCTCTTCTATGGCAGACCTGAGGCTGTGCCCTTGGTTTTCACAAGTTCAGGAGGATCAGGCCAGCACTGTACTTGACAGGGGAAGCTCCAGCCCAAAGCTAAAGGACCTGCAACAGTCACTGCGCTAAATCAGCACCTACACAGTTCCTCACCACCATGGTGATGGGCATGATTGTCACCCAGATGATGAAACAAAACTGATTGTTTTGGTCTTTGAAGATCACAGAAAATCCCAATGGTTTTGATGAGATTACTTCTGGTGTTGTGGAGGCCACAGTAAGTGATCTGTGCCCAATCTGTGCAACCATATTGACATGAAGATGTCGGCTTTGCTTTGATAAACCAGAAATGCTGAGTGCTATATGGCCTAAAAAGTTCAGAAATCCCTTTCCCAGAAACAGTCCAACCTGGACAATTATATTCTAGAGACTTAAATGCCCAACAAACTTAAAATGGTTATTCAGGGTTTTTTTTCTTACTTCATCCCCTAAGCCTCTGTCTCCTTGCTACTTCCTATTAAATAAAAGGCCTCATATTTATGTAAGACACAAACTCACAGACATTATACACACATGCTACTATGTGCTTTTTGATGTGCTTTAAGGTGAAAGGCAGTATATTAATGTGAGATTACTATCTTTTCTTCAATAAGAAATCAAAGGGAAAAAAGATCAAAAGGTAGTGATTTCATATAAAAACACAATGAGAGGTCTCTGTCTTCATGTTTTGTCTACCAAGTTATTTATAACCTGTAATTATTACTGCCCTTTCCATGGTATATCTAGGTTGCACACTGTAGATTATTCGAGTGATTAGTCAGTATTGGTCAAACTTTAAGGTCCTAATTAATTCCTAGTGCAAGTGAAATGATTAAGGTCAGTCACAGCTTTATCTACAAATGGAGTAAACCCAGACTGTTTTCTCAGCACCTGGTGTATTGCTTTATTTCACACTTCTATTGTTATCTTTATCTTCACTGCTTTATCCAACATACAGCATTTCCACTGGCTTTGCATGAGAATGAGACTAACAGTGATGTGTCGTCTGTTGGAGTAGCTTTGCCAGGACCAGCAAAGAGATAACTCTGCCTTTTGGTACCACACACTGCTCCTTTTTCCAACAGACCTAATTATGAAGTATTGCTTAAATTCCTTCTTGTTTATATCACATTGATTTCCAGAGAAGGTTGCTTAGATAAGGATGAAAAATAAGAATTGAATTCAGGTTTTGATCCAGCTTTCAGCAGTCACCAACATTTAAGGAGTAAACTGAAAGATAGCATCAATGGCAAAATGCACTGAAGTGAGACCACACAATTTCCCATGCTTTAAATTCAATATCCTAGTAGCAATAGACTAGTTTATCCTTATATTAAATATCAAGTTTCAGTTTGCATTGCAGATTTATTGAAAACAATGATGGGAAGCAAAGCATGAAAAACTGGACAGCAGCTAGAAGGAACTGCTTTGTTTCTGGGAATCTAACAACAAGGTACACAATACCTACATTTCTGAATTGAAAGTTGAGAGATTTAAAGGGAACTTGACCTGAACCAAAACATCAGATCCAAACTCTGAAGCTAAATTTGATATTTTCCCTCCATATCCATATTGACTTTTATTGACAGAGTATGCTGTTCCAGAATTTGTGATTCCAGTGTCGTCATATTTCTTTGACTCATAAGGAGAATTGGATGTGAAACCAGATTCAGATTCTTCAACTCAGCTCAACTCACAGTTCATGGCTGGTATAAAATTTCATTTAATTTACCTCCCTATTTTAAATAGCTAAACAAAGTCCCACATGCATTATAAGTAGAATAAGAAAGATAAACAAGTAAATAAGATCTTGGAATTTTATTATACAGAATACTTTGAAAAATAATTTTTCCATCTGCAGACTAGCAGAGAAAAAAAGGAATTAATTTTTACTTCTTTTTCAGTAGATGCCAAGTGTTTCATGTGCTGCTTGTAAGCTGCCAACTTTCCCTTAGTCTACATACGAAATGAAATCTGATCGCCTTAAAGCTCAAAAATGTATCACAGGACAGAAATAACAGCTGTAAACCAGGACAGACATCCTTTCGATGAAGTGATGCCAAATTATACTTATCTCATGGTTATGCAGACACTAATAAAAAATGCAGTGACCTCTACTACTGTACCCGGTAAAAATTATAAGATCTGAAGAGTCAGCAGTTAATTCTGAGCAATGCCAAGTGCTGTTTTTAGAAAATGATTATGTATCATTCATTTCTCATTCCTTGTTGTATCATTGTGCAGACATCACTGGCATTTTACTGCAGATACAAGTTTATTCTGGATCTCCCCTAAGGATTACAGTTATGGAGGAAGGAGCAAAATCTGTGCTGAACAATTGTAACGCATTAATACAATGGATTGAAAATGTGACTAACCATATTGGTTTCATATTTTGATTAAAGGATATTGATAGAGAGGCAGAAAAAAAACCTTAATGTATTGCACTCGGAGACAAAACAACATGTGATTGACAATATGATAAGAAGCAGTAGGAACAGGGGAAGGATTCGTTGCTCTGGAATGCTGAAGTCATGAGTATCACCCCATATCAAGCCACTTGAACATCTGTGCCATACTGCCTATTGCATATGCCACATAAACTACAGAAAATATTTTTACATTTTCATTGCATTATTTAGAAACCTTTTTAGGGAGTAAAACATTTCTATCTAGATGCAGCAGTAACTATAACTTATATACATAAGTAACTAAAAGGACAATGCTCAGGTCTTGTGCTCCAGTAAACTGCAGTATTTTTCACATTCTAAAAAGTACCACATAATTAAAACCTATTGCCTCCACAAAGGAAGACCCTTTAATGAATGCTTTTGTACAGCTGGTCAGGAAACCAGAATGCATGAAAAATTCTGAGATTTCAGTCTCTCGTGTTATAAATAATTGCCAGTATTTCCTCAGGAAAAGTGAGAGACATGATGAACACAAGTTACTTAAGTCAAGGCGAACAACACCTTACATGTGAGAGGCACATTTCCACTGTCGTGGTCTTACTGAGTTGAGCAACTTGAGTCTCCCATAGTCTAGGCAAGAGAGAAATCTAACCATCCATCACAAGGGTTCACAAAGCACAGTAACTGAATCCAGAGAGTCTGAGAGACTCCTGTCCCGGAAAAGCCAGCCATGTCAGTGTAAGGCACTCATAGGATATATCAGCACTCGGTTGAGTCCTTGTTCAGTATTCAATATGCTGATGATTTAACCAGACCTGTTCTTATCCCAAACAAGTGCCTTGGTTAGTGACTATTAGCTGCTGTGGGATCTTCCTTCTCCTCATGCGTCCCTGTTGCAGAAGCCCATATCCTGAATCTAAAAAACTCTAAATATTTTTTCATCAAAATTGGCACCTTTCTATTTTCCTGTTTATTTCCCCCAAAGTCAGAACTTTTAAAAAACAAACCCCCCAAAATAAAACTTTTCTGACTAACTTCAGTGATGTATGTGCTACAGGGAGGTGAGGATTTCTTTCAGACCCCCTTATTAGCCTGGTAAGATTGATAGAGATCTAGTTTTTAGACAGCTGTGACATTTTTAATATGAGGAAATTCATGATCTGCCACTCTGGAATCTTATTTATCTTCAGTTTTACCCAAACGTGCCTTTTCCCTAGCAGGAAGAACAGATAGTTTAAAATTTGAAGACATACTTGTGCCATAATGACCTTTTCTTTACCAAGCAGTTTGAAATAGTAGCACAAATGTAAAGGAGATGCATCAAGGAGGACTAGTATGTTTGGCACCATAAGGCCAGCAGCAAATGTATTTCTCACCTAGGGCTAAAATTTGCTGTGCAGATTGGACAGGTAATCCCTGCAAACTTTCAAAGGTACTGGTGTACCATTAGCAAACACCACCCCCATTTTAAAAAGCATACATATCTCTAACAGGTATCAGAGGGTGCTGTTTGTCAGAAACATAAATTTTAAAACATGAATGACAGTATAACAGAAGTTGGAAAGGGAAGAGCTCTATGAGCTTCTGCAATACATTCTCCTACTGAGGATTCATTTCTTTATTCTAAATTATCTGAAATGTTCAGGTGTGTTCTAATTCTAGCTTTTGAGAAACAACTTTTTAAGAATATTTGAAGAAATTGACTTGCTTTTACAACAGTGAGCTAGATGGGAAGTGTTTTTCCTTAGAGAGCGAGGAGTCTAAAACATCACCAATCTGTTCCTGTATTTGGAAATCATTTACCTACCACCTGGGAACATTACAAACTGACATATGGTACTGTCATTGTCTGCTTCCTGGCAGCTAGTGGAGGGTATCTACATAAGAGGAAAGTTTAGCCTAGTTAGCACTAAAGAAGTAATAGAAAGAAGAGAACTATATCTTTTTTCAAGCGGAAATTGCACTCTTAAATAATTCTTAAAATATTGAAGCAGTAATTAGAGACCAGGAGGGATCAAGCTTGCCAACTACTATTTTTAAACCTAGGGACTTAAGTAAGAAACAAAAGAGAAGAATAATTTAACGCAATAAATAATTCAGCAGTGGAACTCATGGCCACAGCAGAACATATTTATGAAGAGATTCAAAAGACTACTAGATAAATTCATGTAAGAAAAAATCCTTAAATAGCTATCAATTATTATTACAGATGCAAACTCCAACACAGGAGGTGCCTCTAATGTGTTAAACTGACAGAAGTCGGGAGGATGTACTGATGGAAGTGTCACTATATGCTTGTCATCTTTTAATACTCTCTCTAAAGCATCCACTATTAGATACTGCCAAAGATACTGGAGAAGGTCGCCTTCTTGTCTGACCCACTATA
Organism: Scopus umbretta; assembly: GCA_013400535.1. Classification (NCBI taxonomy): domain Eukaryota; kingdom Metazoa; phylum Chordata; class Aves; order Pelecaniformes; family Scopidae; genus Scopus; species Scopus umbretta. The sequence goes on along the minus strand of VZTL01028804.1, from coordinate 46,503 downwards.
GCTGTTCTACATAAGAAATGTATTTACAAAATCACCAGCCATCATATAAGCTGTGACTTTAAAGGAACACAGGTACTTTTATTTATGTGTCTGAATACAGGTGTAAATGTCAGATTATAGGCATTCACATTCAAAACTTTTAGCTAAAGGACTTTTTAAAGTATGAAACATAAACTAGTTGTGTAAAAAATAGATATATGCCACCATATATGTGACAGTCATGACATTATTTTATACAGGCTCCAAATTTTATTTCAAGACCTTTTAACATCCTGCAGTCTGCCTTTTATGTTAATCAGCCTACATCTGCTCTGGTTGCAATAAAGGAAACTTGAAAGGAGAAGGACATTTCCAATCTACAGCAGAGTATATTTGCTAAGCAGTAAATATAAGCAAGAGTTCAGCTTATATCCTCTGTGTAATCATCTGCAAGTCTATGATAGTCACACATAGCCTGTTTTTGTTATTAAACTGATGGAACTAGTTAAGTAACTTCCATACACCTGGAGAAGGAATGACCCTAACAGCATAGGTTTGAAGTTCAAGTACATACCAAAGGTTGCAGTTGTTAACCTTGCAGCCAGTCTAAAATTATGCAGATGGATTAAAAATTTGCTAATATTTCAAATGCAAATGTTTCGTTGATCCTGGAAGTCTGGGTAAAAGATGAATCTGGTGATTACGTTCCTGGAACTTATGTGATTTTGATGGTGAACAGCCCCAAGTCATGGGACAAAATAACACTAGAACGGAGTTGAGCATACCTTTCTGATGGGAAAGCAATGCAATGTCATCTTCTCTTCTGTACGGCAACCGTAGTTCTCTTTAGATATGAGACACCTACAAAGGATGCAGAAAAAGCTGGGTCCTAAGCATAATTTTTTTGACCTGTCCTTGGGCTCCTAGCTGTTAGCAGGACTAATGAAATCACCATTATTTTATATTTTAGGGGAATTTTATATGCCGCTTGCCTAAACATACCTCTTATTTTTCATTGCTGCTTCACAGCAGCAATAAGATGGCAGCAGAAAATATAACTCCCTCCTTGATATGTAATCCCCAACATGGTTAAAAGCTAGATAGTAGCACAGTGTATCTCAGCCATGGAACCCTTACTTTCACCGCTCCCCACAACAGCTCTAACTGAGCTGATAGCTCCACATGCCCTAGTGTCTGATGGAGATAGCAACTGGCTTCTGAAAACAATGCAGCAGCATAATATATCACTGTGCTGTGTTTAAGCTGATGCAGGTTACACCACCAGCTTCCAGAACAAGGGTGCTGAAGCCTGTATCAATGGTCTCTGCAGCACAGATATGCCCTGCTCTGTTTAGTGCTTCTCACAGAGATGCCCCTGTTTTGAACAGTGATGACAAACCATCTCCACTGCTAGTGGATTCCGACTGGAAGCCCCTCCACAAGAAAAAGGGTTACAGGGCCAGGTAATTCATTAGTTTTGATCCAAATAGCTCCAGTAATGTCAGTGGGTCAATGTCCATTTTCATTACCAGAAGATACGGCCTACTGTGTGTGTGAGGAAGCTACCAACTTATTTCTTGAAGGGACATAGTTCCCAAACAAAGACCAAATTTTCTCCTGCTTGATCTCGCTGTCTGTACAAATATAACCTTAGCCTGCGCTTTCATGACCATAAAATATTGAACCGGTCTATGATTTAGACTGAGAGATGATAACATTACCAGCCTCTATGAGGAAAGAGATGGGAGTCAATCAGCTAATGAATTCTTCCATAATGGGAGCAGTGCATAGGGAAAAGTATGCAATGGAGTAGAAGAATACCTTCCTGATAATAATATACTCTTACAGGCAACATCTTGTAAAAAAGAACTAAATGACTCCAGGCTACACGTCTAGGTGTAGCTTCCCTGAGGAAAGCAAAAAGGGAAAACACTGAGTTAAAAAGCTACCGGATCAAAACTAAACACTGGGGGAAGCGGCGGGAAGAAGGAAGCCAGCATTACTTATGAAAAATAGAACTGGAGGCATAGTTGGGAGCATGCTACATCACTGACATTTAGAAAAATGCCTTGTTTAATGTCTTTATCAATGATCTGGATGAGGGGATTGAGGGCATCCTCAGTAAGTTTGCAGATGACACTAAGTTGGGTGGGAGTGTCGATCTGCTTCAGGGTAGGAAGGCTCTGCAGAGGGATCTGGACAGGCTGGATTGATGGGCAGAGGCTGNAGATGTGGCACTTCAAGACATGGTTTAGTGAACATGGTGGTGTTGGGTTGACAGTTGGACTAGAAGATCTCATAGGTCTTTTCCAATCTTAATGATTCTATGATTCTATGAAAATTGGACTTTCTGTTTGAGTTTACATCAGCATCCCCAGAAAACACTTTAAGATATGCAAGAAGCTCTTTTCCTCTACATTTAGCATGTGTATCCAGCCCTTCTGCATATTTTTTTTAAGCTTGCTTTTCTGTGCAGACAATGATCCATAGCATGGAAGTGAGAAGACTCCAGGTAAGTAGTAAAATGGAAATGCTAGCTTACTTTTCTAGGGTTAATAGCCTCCAACAGATTTAAAAAGCCGTCTTTCTGGATCGTATGGACCATTTGATACAGAGTGGTTGCAGAGTGATAGCAACAAGGAAAGCAGCCTGGAGCACAGTTAAGGGAAATTGTCCTTCTTTCTTTGCAAAAGGATCAGTCTTGCTACCATCATTCATGAAACAAGGCTTTAAAAGTTACACGGGTGAAGGAGGGAACAAAAAACACCATGAAGGAGTGGGGAAAGTATGTCTCTTCTTGGTAAATAAGAACTCCTTAAAATCTGCCAGTGACAGACAACGACTTTATTGTCACCTTTTGTTTTCTCCTTTGTATCAAAGCACCAGATCTGCAATGGCAGCCACACGAGGAGCAGATTTTATTTTGGCCTAATATTTAAATGTTGGCAATGGAAAAGCAGGTGCTGCCACTGCACACAGTGAACAACAAACCCATCAACTGTCTTTTACTTTACTAGATTCTTAGTAGAAGGCTTATAGCTGTCAGCAGGTCTCACACCAGAGAAATGTCATTGATTTCAATTAAATTATTGCTTTACATTGGTGTAACTGAAAGGAGGCTTTAGGGCCTATAGTTTCCTTCTTCCACATTGACAGTATACCCAAGTTTTACTTCGGTCTCTTGCAAAACAACAGAGAGCAAATGCATTAACATGTAAGACTAAAAGAGGGAGGTAATCAAAGGGGAAGTGGGAAATAAAACCACTTTTATGCCTGTAGAATCTGATGTGTTAAATTGGGAGAGCAGCAAGATTTATTTCTCTGTGTCATATCATCCAAACCCAGCATATCTCTCTCCGAATTTGCAATTTAATGCTGAAAAAGATTATTTACTTTCCACCCATGCTCATAAATAATGGACGAGGTCTAATTTCCGGTTCAGATTGCTGAGATTAACAGCGGTTTACTTGCTTTGGTATGCGGATGGGAAAAAGCCAAAGGACTGTTTATAAACAGATATTGTGCAATCTTTTCCCCCTTGCTGTTGTTGCTGCTGCAACCATAGCTTTGGATGCAGCCCTGACAACTGCCATTTTTGAGTTATTTAATAGCTGGATGGGTTTTGTTGGACATGAGGTCAAGTTTTATGTCAACTGTAATGGCGAAGGCAGGGAAGCAGGAATACTGCCATGTGCACATCTTCTACAGAAATCCACTGCAGGCAGTTGCTATGTTACCTAGGGTGTGCATGACTAATACTTATTCCTGACTCAAAAAAAATGCAAGTGGTTCAAATGGGTTGCACAAAATGAGCTGGTAGTCAGGTCAGAGCACTTTCAGGTATCCTTACCTAGCAAGCAATCCATTGCCAGAGGAAAATAAAAGCCTGACTTCTTATTTCCTGTAGAAGGGAAAGGGTTCCTTAAGCTCTCCTGTTCCTCATGACACCAGAAAAGCACAGCTTAGGACCTTCAGAGCCAGCCTGTGTCACAAGTGTAGGTTTCCATTTGGCTTCTGCTTATTTACACAAGGAGGAAAAGGAGAATAGTGTCAAAGTTGCTGGAAGCTTTTCAAATATCTAATTACCAAAAAAATCAGTCTTGATACAAGGAAAATGTTCAATTTAATCTCATTTACAGCAGTTTGAACAGAAAACTAGAGAAACAATGAAAAGTAGAATGCCATCTGCTTTCTTGACAAGACTGAAGGAAATATTATCATATTTGACTACATTTGATGACAACCAGATTGACAGCCAATATCAAATACTAAAAAACCCACGAACAAAAATGAATCCTTCTCTCCCCCCCAAATTAGAAAGCAAGTAAAAAATCTGATTTACATTACTTTTACAAAAAGCAATATACATATATTACTTTCTGCAGATTTATTTAAATGTATGTATAATATAACATTATAGATTTGCAGAAGCAGAACCTAATACTCAGTGCCAATTGAAACCAACATGTTTTAGCTAATGTAAAGGTTCAAAATTGGATATATGCATATATATTCCTACCTATGTTCTTATGGAAAGTTTCCTTCTTCAAGATTGGAAAAGATATTTCCAAGATACCTTATCAGAAGACTAGAAATCTCTTCAGCTGGGGCTGAGTGGATCTTGAAATGCCCCAAACCTTGACCTTAGATGTACAAATAACCTTAGCTTGCTCTAACAAAAAAACCAAATTAAAAAATACAAAATAAAAAAAGCAAGGAGGCAGATAGAATATTACCAATACACATTTTATGCAGACATGATCAAAAGATTTTCCAAAATTATTGCACCACTTACTTACATGAATTACTTTGAGAGGATATCATGGATCACTACTTCCTACATCGCAGGTATGTCAAAATAATTGTGTTTATTTTCCTGCTTAAAAAGACAATTTTTTTCCTTTCACTAAAAATAATTTATTCCTCACTTTGCTGTAGAGGTTTTCCTTCATCATTGGAAAGCTAAAGCGAACTCATAACTCTCACCAGAGCTGAAATTGGTTCAGTGTTTAGTCTTTTGAAATGGTAACAAATGAAATAACATAGCAAGGAAGAGTAAATTACTAGAGATTTGGTCATCCAACCTTTGTATGTAAGTACCATTCTGAAGTTAACAAGAATAGCACAAACATAGCTAATGAAATACCTTATGCAGAGAAGAATGGAGAAAATCCACCTATGCACTTTTGTCACATGCATTAGCTCAATACACGGATTATCTCAAGAGTCCTTATCATCTGTGTGTTCTCATTCTACCCTCCTCCCATCCATACAGATTTCATTATGCCTAAATTTAGGCACAGACCTGGACCTTCTTATGAAAGTTGTTGGTCCATACTTCAATCAAAATGTTTTAGAAATAAAGACCTCTTCCTGACAGGGCCTTGTGCTTGGCTGTTCTTTAGCACTGCTGGGTGCTATAACCATGAAATAGCAATACTGTAAAGTGAAAGAAAGGAGCATTAAAATGATAACATTATTAAGTGTGCATGGATCTGGACCCCTCATACAGGTATATGTCACCTGTCTAATAAGATTCAGTGTATAAAACAGACTCAGAAGCTCATGCTATTACTGAAGGAGTTGCTCACATGGCAAAATATTTCAAAGGAAGCATCATAAATGCAACAAAATTAATTAAGTGTGCTCCAGGGGAACAGCTTCTGTCTGCAATAATGGAAAGGTAAAATGAGGGAAGGTATCTACATCTAACACCCCTTACCATTTTCATTTGTCTGTTAGAGCTGATGCTTATACCATCCCTTCTGAACTTTGAAAAGAGGCAGCAAAAGGCTGAGGTGTTTGTTAATAGCTGCCTTTAGGTTTCTTTATGCTTATCTGACTGTATCCCTTCCTTTACAAGCATTTTTTGAAGTCAGAATTAAGTTTATGTTTACATATATTTTGATTTGTTGATCTTCTGCCTATAGCCATATATTCTCTTATGATGAACCTGTCCAGTGGTATTTGAACTTGCTTCCTATATTCCTTTCTCCAAACTAAAATCCTATCATAATATTATTATGCCTTGTTATGGCCATAGAGAGGCCAGAAACTTGTGTTTCAGAAGCTATTGAGTCAGGAAACCTTGATGTCATTGCAGTTAAAAGTAAATCACAGGTAGAATGGGAGCTGTCCTCATTTAAAGTTAAGTAGGTTCTCTAGTTCTCTCATAACAATGTTTTTTCCATGATAGCTCCCAGCCATATAGTCTCAGCATAATTTAGAACTGCTGTATCTAAGATGTCCACTAAAGAGGTGAGGGAGTACATAACCAAGGTGGATTGCTGTTGCCTGGTACAAATTACAGGCTTTTTTATGTCCTCTGAGAACACTACATTTAGAATAACAGAGTGGATAGACCCAGAATCCCTCTTCTTGTAGCAATCTTTTGCCTGTTTGAAAACTGATATTACATTGCCTCTGATTACTCTTCTCTAGGCTATTTTTCACATCCTCCTTATGTAGACTTCAAGGGGCTTTTCTGCTGCATGTATGTGTTTGGCGGGGAGGGAAGCATTTGCTTCCATTATTTATGTGGTATTATTGCAAACCCACCATATTTCAAATATGTATATATGATATAAATATATATCAATTGCAATGTGCTTTTTACTATGGAAATTCTTTGTACCATGATGCCACCACGCAGTGAAAGGACATTGTTAGTTTGCTTGGCTTACTGAGGAAAAAAGTTGAATCCAACACAAATGCATTTATTAAGGCTAGGAAATATTATTTTAAAATCCTAGAGTGGATGTTACACACATGACGCTCCAGATTTACAATACAACCTTTTTTCAAAATGCAACATTACTAGGTTTCAATCTTTTATAGTTAAGTTCTGCAATTATAATGAGATTAATATTTTATCCTCTACCATATGATAACCCTAGGCTGTTTAATTTCAGACTGTGGACCATATTTTAACTAATACATTAAAATGTAAGATATCATCCAAAATTACTTGGGTTTTTAAATACAGTGATATATGGGGTGTGAACCTTACAAGGCACTCTTACTGTACCTCCATTTACTGTGAAATTCTGGTTCTCTCCAATCTTATCACATTATAAAGATATGATGAACTGTATTGACATTACATTATCACAGAACTAAAAAGGTTTAATCACTCAGAAAGTATGTACCTGTGTGCAAATGCTGCTATTCCTGCTTTGTTTTTCCCAATGTTGCTAAAATCCATGTCTCTGGCAACCTCCACTATCCAAGGCAGGAAAGATAATGTCATGGAGCTGGTGCCCTCGCATCAAGACATTTAGATGCTCCAGAACACCTCCCACTGCTCTGGTTTCTTCCACCCATCAACTCTTTCACTTCCCCCACTGTTACTTCTTTGATCTCTTTTTCCATTGTAGACGAAGCCAGAAGGATTTGAGCCTCTTTGCTTATGCAGGCTATGGCTCTGAATGCTTCCATCCCTTGTCATGGCACACAAGGTCAAGCTCAATGAATGGGAGCATTGCTTTGCCAGATTTTAGGACACTAAGGAAGATGACAATGCATGTGTCATGTTCCTGATAGGAATAATTGTAACACACCTCTGCAGCCGATTGCATTTGTCTGAGAAAACTCAATACTTTCTTGCCAAGTGTCTTAAAACCCTAACCTGAGTACCTCTGCAGAGCACAGCCTCTTACTAGGTTTAAGCTGGTCTTCAATATCAGGACCTAGTCTGGATTAGTGCTCAGAATCATCTCCATGTAGAGCCAGAGACTGCAGAGATGCAATCTCACTCTCCAACATTACAGTTACTTGTATACTCTCGTTGTTACATCAGTCCTGTCTTATTACTGGACACTTTCACCTCTGCACCTTCAGGTGGGACAGATGGCAAAAAACATTGGTACAATTGTATAGGCTTAAAGATGCCCATCTGTGCCTGGCGTGAATGTTGCAGACCCTTTCAAACTTGTCTGACAGAGAAAGAAAAGCTGCATTCTTGTATATAAATTTCTGTTGGTGAGGAACGTGGAATGCAGACCGCCAGAGGACAAAGTGCTCTCCTTGAAACTGGTACTTGTGTGCTTCACTGTACTAAGCTGTTTCAATGGAGTATGGCATATAACCAATATAAATTTACTGCCTGGCTAGTAATACCAGGAAAATGTATTAAATGTTAATCAACACAACTGGATAGATGCTTTCCTCCTCAGACTCTTGAGAAAATACTTCTCTAGACTTGTTTTGGAGGTGCCTTTTTACAACACAAATTATTCATAAATTCTAGACACATAAGTATGCAAAGTATCCCTGGGAGCTCTAAGAGCTCTGCTGCAGGCTTTTGGCCAAATGATCTCTCTTGGAGAAGTATTCTTTGTGCGACCTCCTAATGGATTCTCAGAACTGTGAAGTGCTATATAACACCTTCGTTGCTGCCAGCAACAGTCCCCAGGAGGGAACACATCTGCTCTTTTATGTCGGGGTCACTTAATAGGCAAATGCAGCCCTCAGCCATGCTTGGGCATTCCCTACAGAGCAGACCATGGTATGAAAACTTGTGTAAGCAGGTTATGCATGTCTTTGGGTCATCTCTAAGGGTAATTAATATCCCATAACAAATACAAAATGGTTATTAGTTGTTCCAAGAATGCTGTCTAGTCCTCACTAAAAATCTCCAAGTATGCTGCAAGTATATGGGGATTTTAGGATAATATCCCCTCATTTCAGAAATATGACCCTGGGCAGCACCTGCAGGCTATTTACACTATCTTTTTAACCATTTAGCTAAAGGTCTGAGGTTCCTTACACATTTGGTGACAATAAGGAGGCAGACTTCTTCAGAAGGATAACGCATCCACATGTATGAAGACCCTTCTCTCCACACAGGTGTCCATACTCCTCTGTACCTCTTTACTGAAGTACACCAGAATATTGCTATTTCTCTCATTTATGTGAATCAGAAGCCAGTAGTATTAACAAGAGAGAAAGAAATCATGTTCAGCCTTTGAAGTATTCCTCCTTGCAATTAATTAATTTCTTCCCCTTTGTGTTGTGGTTTGTTTGTTGGGGTTTTTTTGTAAATCATAATCTCTTGAATCAAAATAGGAAGGTTGTGACTTATAGTATCCCTCTGCTTTGAAGTTCCTTTTAGAATATTACTTTGGCATGAAACAAAGGCATAATTCAAAATTTGACTAGGTTTTGCAGTCATATGTTTTTAAAAATATCCTTTAAAGTGCAATTACAGTTTATTTAAAATGAGGTTCTAAAAATTACTATTAACTTGCCTCTTCAGTGTACTTTCACATAAAATCTTCTTGCAGAGAACCTGAAGAAAAAATAAAGCCAGACAATTATTTGGCTGAATTTGTAAGTTCATTTCAGCCTATCCTGTGACTCAGCTGTTAGCTAGACTCAAAAAAAAAGATTTTTCCTGTGGGTATTTTTAAACGGCTATCTTCTCCACTCTTCTCTTAGCACATTTGCCCAGAATGTCTCTTGTGTCTTTATAGCCACAGCAGTGAGACAATTTCATTGCAAGGCTGTTTCTCAATGTTACATCTGTGTTAGAAAATACAGGGTATTGGATGCAACTATTCCTAAAAGGTAAAAATTTAAAATTTCTTATAAATGTGCTGGTTTTACAAGACAGGATAGGAATCTATTGCTCTTAATGGGAACAAACATTATCTCCTACAAACTCAACTCTATCAGAAACAAATAGCAAATCATATATAACTAGTGTGCTGTGGTTGTGCTGCAGTTTCTGCAGAGAATTTTGGGTATTACACTTCCAAAACAACCACTAAATCTATTCAATATCCATCCTTAGAAATATAAAAAATCCATCACGGAAAATGCTTAATAAGACCTAATATAAGCAGAGTCTCAGAGTCAGAAAGCCATATATAAATAAGAGCCTTTAGATGTGTGTGCTGTAGCCAGTGTAATTGGAATAATAAATGGGGATGAGTATTATTGCATACTCCATTAGTCTACCCAAAACCCAGAAGTGCTTCAGGCTTAGCAGCAGTAGTATGTACATCATCACCAGAAATTTTTTCTCCAGAAAAAATGGCTTGGCATCAAACTTCTAATCTGGAAGACCTTCACTATCTACTAAATATACTGTAGGGATAAATACCTCACAGCTGCAACTTTATTTCATTTTCAGGAACTTCCTCAGAGATCATGCCTCAAAGCTGTGTCCCAAAACTCACACAATGCTTTCCTCTCAGGTTCTGGGAAAATCTAAGTTATTTTAGCACCATGTTGTATATTGAAATGAATGGATGTCTTGCAACAAATAACACACTTTATTGGGTTTGTGTTTGCTTGGATAATATTATTAACGATTGTCACCATTATAGACTTGAAAAAAGTCAATAATCTGAAATAAAATTTGACACTACATAATTGGAATTGCAGATAACAATACAATTATTTTAGGGAAAATGTCCCCCTTCCTTAAGAAACAGATAATATAACATTTTGATTCCTTAATCCAATCGTATCAGTTGAATTGCTGACTTTATAATCTCTGCTCACAATGGAAAATTACATTCCCTTGAAAAACATAATTATCATTTCCGAGCATTTCCCCTAGCTCCTAAGACTTATATCAAACCCTAACAAAGGATGGAATTGCCATAGCAACTGCCAATCTGCTTGGTTTTTACTGCTGTTTTTGTTTTCTCACTCAGAAGCCCACATAATAAACTTATTTCATCAATTGACCAGCCATGGGAGACTGAAGTAAATGATTTTGGAGAAGACAGTGCTTCTCTACCAGAGGAAGACGTTGAAGCTAGAGAAAACAGCAAATGCATATGATGATTACAGACCCCTTCCACTTTGAAACTTTCAACAGGATGAATCTTTGTCACAATCATTGAAGTTTCCAGCAACATACTTCTGCTGCGGATAAGAAACATCTCCTAGCTATACTCCGCATCAGGAGATTTTCATCAGTCTACTAGCCTCTGATATATCATGACATTGTGGCTCAGCAAAGCCACAGAATTAAAAAAGAGCTTCTTGGCATGGAAGCAGGACCCTTCACCTATATTCACTTTGGCAAGCTATACCCTAAGAATACAATAAATTCTCATCACCAAACATAACTGAATGGCAAAATCATGTATAATTTCTGAAAGGAATGAGATAAAGTGTAGAAATCAATGGATTGCTAAAAAGGGCTCTTAGGACTCCTTACATACTTTCTTCAATATTAAATAATAGCTTTGAGAAAGCAATTAAATGTTCAAGCTATATGGTATGTAACTCTTATTCTGCCTTTATTGCCACTTAGAGTACTTTTGATGAAAACATATTCTTAAATTGTACACATGTTGAGAGAAGAAACTTGAAAGTCTGAAGTTTCTGGGGTTTCATTCATGGAAAATCACACTCTTGCCTTTGTATCTGAGAAAAACGCTCACTGGTCATTCACCACTGAGAAATGAATGAGGCAGTTAAATTCTAGGAATATTATTGTTTTCATTTGTCTTAAATTCTGTAAAATTTTTCCATGCAGGATTCTTTGCACATTTTTATATATTATTTTCAATTCTCTCTACACGCTCACTCTCTCCTTTTCTTTATATCATGCCCAAGAGGATGGAAGTTGTAAGTTTGTTCTTGAGAACAGGACAAATGTGGGACTGCAGACAAATATTTCAAAAATGTCAGCTGCATATAGCATGCTATGATTTAACTGGCCATATCAATCATCCCTGCAATTTAAAGGCAGTACTGTTTTCAGTTTAGCTGACAACATATAAAAAGTTTCTGTGACCTATTCCTGAGGTTTTTGGTAGTACAATGAGGAGTGAGAAGTGAAATGCTCGACAGCATATTCATACTTTGCCAATATTACCTGTAATCAAAGTCACCCAGCACTGTCCACACAACAGTTTGTTTTTGGATCCTTCTAAATCATGGCCCTGCCACCAAGCTTTTACTATTTCTGTTCTTAAACTCATGATGGTGGTGATACATCTTCCAATTTAAAAAAAAAAAAAAAAAGTCTCTGAAATCCAGATAAAATGGAATAGATTTTCAAACAACTCCTAGTTTTACAAGTAGAGTGGCAGGAAAAAAGCACTAGCATATGCCTAACCCATCAAACATTAGTGTCTGGTTCAATAATACCAGGAGGAGCGATGGCTTCCACAGATACGGAAAAAATTTCCAAGGCAGAAACAATGTGAAATTTGTGCTTTTCATCCTAAATTTTGTTTCTGATATAGCTGCTGGAAATTCCAGAGATCAGCTTAGGTGTTTGGGGCAGTGCTATTTAATGGATATTTTTTTTATGTTAGAAACCAGACACATGTCATAAGATGAAAAATTAAACAAGATTTTATTGACTCCAGAAGGGTCTCAGCTTTGTACTTCATCCCTTCTGGTCCTAAAACCACACACACCAAACTCCAGCTCTTTCTCTTTCAAAAATGGCTTGCAACAACCTTTTCCATCATCTCTCCTTTCTGTGGGAAGAAGGAAAGGGTGCTCCTCTCAGTCCATCTTTCTTGAGAAAACAGGTTAAAAAAAACCCCTATGAAATGAAACAAAGCTTTAAAAATATTCACTAGAGGTCTCTGCAGTGACCTGACTGGCAAATCAGCCCCAGCAGCACCACTGGTTGTCTTCCTTCCCTTTTTACCTTTTTTTGTTTTGCATTTAGGATGCTTCAAGCTTTTGTGTGAGTTGGGGTTCTATGTGCTGACCATTGCCTCATGAGTCTGGACTCCTGCAGCTTTCATTTTGAGTCATATCTTATGCTGCCTAGGATCCAGGCTGAAAATGAAAGGCTGGATTATAGGTTAATAGGCCCTGTCACAAGCTGCAAAAATCTTTTTCTCTGCAAACATGGAAAAACTGCATCAAAAGCATCTACATATGCATATGGATGCCTGATTTCCCTTTTTATGTATACTGTGTATACTTTTTAGGTATCTGAATATTGATTAAAAATCGCTTTGCAGTTTCTAGTTTCTAACTACTTAGAACGGGTATTTTTATAAAATTTATCATATTCTATGATTTCTTGCCACAGAGAAGAAATTCCACTCCTTAAGGAAAAATACAGAACTTTAATACAATTTAAATTTACAACTGAAATATCCTAATTCTGTAGTTCCTTAAAGCCACTTGGGCAATAGATGCAGAATTTGTTTCACCAAGATCAAACATTCTTTGCTGAATCACCTTATTAGGAAATCTGCATGCCTGTTTGGTACTTATTTCTTTTAAAAAAATTAAGTAGCATTTACGATAGCTTTTTGCAAATCACACTTGTTGTATTTCAATTAAGAAATGTAAATATTTGAGATCAGAGATGAATAACGGCATTATACTTCATTCCTAATTTACATGTAAAAGTACTTGCCAGCTATTAATGAGATATTTATTACACTAGATAGTACATATATTACTAAATACACCAAACAATACACATTATTTTTTTCGAATCCAGTTTGCCCTTTGCTTAAGCGGATGGCAAAATTTCATGTACTTCAGTAAATGCAGAAACAGGACCAAAGCCAATTTTTGTTACATGTGATAGAAAATGCCCAGACTATCTGAAATAAGCAATGGACTGAAGACTATGCTGTATACCGTATATAGTTCAAGAGTAGCGTGATAATTTGTAAATTAAAGATTAATTTAAAAAGAGATGCTATGATTTAGTATAATATAATCTTTATAATTTAAAGAGATACTATGATTTCACCTTACACAGTAACCTTTAAAATCACTGTGTTTCTCCAATATCCCCTGATACGCAGTGCTGTCTCCAGCAAATGCACCTGCCTCTGAAGACTGTGGTGACGGCTTACAATTCCCAAGAAGTCAACTGTCTTGCACCTTGTTCTCACTGAACATGCATTGCTATTGTGGACTGGCACTGCTGAATTAAGTTTGTCCCATGTGTTTTCCACGAGTCTTTAATGAATGTGAGCTGCCTGGAAGCAAAGCCTTTGGGAGCACAAAGCAAACGAAGGAACAAACTTTTAATCAAAGAATCTAAGTATGCTCAGAGCTCGGTTGTGTGAAAGACAGGGGGAGCTGAGGGTTCTCAGCATCCCACAGGAATAAGTAAATACAGTGGAAAGTGAAAAGCTTGCAGCCAGAAAGTCAAAACCACCCACTCTCAAAAATCAGGTTTTATAATGCATACCATGTAGAGAATGATTCACTAATAATGGCTAATTTGCAAGAAGAAATTATGTATGTTCTGAAATTAAAACCCTAATTACAACCATATTAAATTTTGAGATATATAGAGCTGTAGTCTGAACTGTAGGTTTAAAAAGCTAGTTAATGGCTTTCTGATAGCATTCCCTTAAAATGATATCAGAAATTGCTTTCCCCTCTTCATGTAAAGATTTTAAAAGAAATTATGTTTTGCAAATTCAAACAGAAAAATTATGAATGTAAGGGCAACTCTGGACTTTCCCAAAATGTCTGTTAATTCTTCTGTGAATTAATGATTGCAAATTACAGTCAAACACATTTTGAATCCCTGTTGCTTAATCAATGTTTTGCAGTTATTTTCTTAGGCTTAAAATACTCATGTGAGAACATGTTTCATACATCGAAACCCCATTTTACAATAGTTTTTACCAAGGAGAAAAGGAAGGCATAATTTTGTTCTTATCTGACTATGAAATTCAGAGGGGTGAAATACAACAGTGAAAACCTCATAACCCACCTAGAATAGGATGTAATATCCCCAGGTGATCTTCAGATTTGCAAAACAGTACTCAAAGGTGAGATTTCTGTATCTTTACCTTTACGGAAGACTTATTTTCACAGTAACACTCTGCTGGATAAGCTGTATTGAGATAAGAAAACGCTCCTAGATACGGCTCCTAGAATGGGTTATAGATCCACAGCACCATTTATCAAAGATGTAAGTACCCTTGAAATCAAAGGCACGTGTTCAACTCTGCAAAAACTGCCTGCTCCAAAGCCAGTTAGCTCTGCAGTACAGTCCAAGTACCCAAGTGTTCTGGTGAAGAACTCCTGTGAAACCCTATGGCACCGATTCTAGGTCATGTCAAGGTCTCTGCACCATCTCATGAACCTATCAAAATAGGCTCTGTGCAAAGCAGAAGGCTAGTTCTGCACTATAACGACAGCTTAGGTACATATCTAAATGACAGTTTAAACAAATCAGTTAGCTAATTTTAAGCTAGGTAGGAAACTTCAACATGTGTAGCTGTAATAATATGGAGGTCAGTCTGTGCAACAAAAGGCACCCAGTAAATAAAATAAACACCTCAGCTGTCATTCTGTGTTGAGCCTGGCAGTAACAGCCAAGCTAGCTAATTTATAACTAATTTCACTGTGTTCACAAGACCATCACTGCTGCAGTACAAACACACAAGTGCTGCACGACAAATGTGCGCTCAGAAATTGAGTAGGTCCTGGCAAACAGAATGGTATGGAGGCTGCAAGTGCAATGTGCATTTAGCAGAGCTTTATGCTGGTAAGAACCCCTGGTGTCTGAGCATCTTCTCTGAGCATCTGTGAGATGGAATCACAATCACTCCCTTCCAGAAGGACTAACTAGTTCTATAGCCAAGATTTGAACTCTAACATATGTATTTAAGCTATCCCAAGATTCGTGCTGGGGCGGGGGTTGGAAAGTAGCTTTTTATTTGGCTGCCTAATTTAAGACATATTCTGAGCTGGAAAATAGACCTTGTACAGGTTTTTCATATAAACAAGTTTATAGTTTTTAACCAGCTGTTGTGGTTTAACCCCAGTTGGCAACTAAGCACCACACAGCTCCTCGCTCCCCCTTCCCCTCCTCAGTGGGATGGGGGAGAGAATCAGAAAAAAAAGTAAAACCCGTGGGTTGAGATAAAGACAGTTTAATAGGACAGCAGAGGAAAAAAAATATATATATATACAAAACAAGTGATGCACAGTGCAATTGCTCACCACCCGCTGACCGATGCCCAGCCCGTCCCCGAGCAGCGATCGCTGCCCCCTGGCCAACTCCCCCAGTTTCTATACTGAGCGTGACGCCATATGGTATGGAATAGCCCTGTGGCCAGTTTGGGTCAGCTGTCCTGCCTGTGCCCCCTCCCAGCTTCTTGTGCCCCTGGCAGAGCATGGGAAGCTGAAAAGTCCTTGACTAGTGTAAGCACTACTGAGCAACAACTAAAACCATCAGCTTGTTATCAACATTACTCTCATAATAAAACCAAAACACAGCACTATACCAGCTACTAGGAAGAAAATTAACCCTACCCCAGCTGAAACCAGGACATCAATTCACTCTCTTCTAGTCCTAATGAAAATGCAGAGATTCTGCTCGTGTGATAATACTGTGAATAGGCTTTGCATTCCATTTTTATCAACTCATTGTTTTGGACCATTATTGAGATTTCTTAAAGTCTAGAAATGGGAACAGGAGATCAGAGTTTATTTGTATTCTATTAATAAAATAAAAAATTAACAGCATAGAGATTTATTCAACTAATAACAAATTACAGATATCTTGCTGAGAATTACAGGGTTACACACCAACAATTTCTGCAATTATTGTAATAAACATATAAAAGGGAGAAAATAAAATATTTAATATTTTTGATGCTGGATAATAGTTCTTGTTCACTTTTGTATTTTATTTAATTATGCTGTAACTCAGAAACTTGCAGACATACCAATTTTTAAATGTATCACGTGGTTAAAATATTAGGGCCCTCTTTCTTGTATAGTCCCAAGATACATCTATATGCCAGACTTACTAGTTAATGTTTATAACACACACTTGAAATCCAGCATCATCGATTGATGCAAAATAATGAAATTTTGAATGTGAGTAGAAAGTAACTTTTCTTGGAATACTGTGAACATGTTCACCTGAAATAAATTTCACTTTCTGTAACAGTTCTAGATCTAATGCCATAAGATGCTGAGCACCTTCCTTTCTTGAGGGCTGTACCCAAAATGTTTTTTTTTTCCAAAATTGTGTATATAAACTGTTTTCTGCACAAGATCTTTTCTGCTAACAAGTTACCCCCACTTTAAGAAAGCTGTTGGCGTGGGAGGTGTTGGACCAGATGCCCTCCCAGAGTCGTTATAACATAAAATATTTTATGATTCTACTATTTCAAGGCCAGCCAAGTTCTCACAGGAAACAGTGTACTGCTAGATGTGGTGCCACTAGATACAGTGGTACACAAAAGGCCCCAGGATATCAACAATTTATGCCTGGAAGATATGTTTCTAAGCACTCAGAAAGGCAGCAGAGAGGTGATCAGGCTCAGCTCTAGAAATAGGCTCTGCTGCAGAGTTCAGATACAGATACAGAATTCCTCAGTCTCAGCAACTGAAGCTGTATGTGTTTGGTGTTCATTTGGACATAGTTGGATTTAAGAATTATATAAGAAACTCCATATGTCAAATCACAAATTATCCATCTGAAACCTTTGGTCTACATTTATTTTCTATTGGGATTTTGGGCCTACTTTGACTTAGCTGTCATTCCTCTTTAGTGTCTACTTTACAACTGAGACTTAAAGCATCAATTATCATGTCACGGTGTTCTGAGATCTGCATTGCCAGTGACTACAAGAGACTCAAAGGATAAGGAGAAGTTCTCCATGGACTCTTGTATTCTGTGGATTGGTGATGATAGAGCTGCTCCTCTGGCACCTGCTTGAAATATAAATTCAGAAAAACAAAGGACCTAGCTTTAAGACCATTATGATCAATAGGACAAAGCCCATTAACAGAAGTGTCTGAGAAGACTCAGAGATGTCAATAGGAAGTTGCACCTGACTCTGGTTAACCCTACAGAAGAGCAGGGTCACTAATCATGGGATGGACATACTGTAAAAGCGAGGAGCCCTGAGCGCAACTCCCTTCCAGATCCTCAGTTGCTTCCGTGGTAACTTTCCCAGACTGTTTTAGGTCAGAGACTTTTTCCATCTTGAACCCCTAATTCTGCTCTTGCCCCTCCCAGCAGGGCACACCAATATTTTTGGAATGTCACTATGAATTTTCTAACTGGAACTGAATTCATAGCTCAGAGTGCAGACTAGATCTCCAGGAAAACATGACCATATTCACCTGCTTTGAGTTTAGGGGGTGAGGACAGCTAGCGTATTTGCAGGATCTGCTTTTCCACAAGGAAATCCTAATGTAACTTTTGGCCTTTCTGTCCACTTACCATGAAAGGGATTACAATGTAGCTCATTGTGGGAGCATGTTTTTGCTGCAAGACCATTATACTCAAATGTGATACTATGGCGACAAATAACTCACCAGCACGCACACCACTTTCCAATTAGTTATTCGCAGTACTTTCTTCTTTCTAGCAACAGAATGGGAAGTTCTAATAAAGTTTATTAGTTAGTCTGTGAATTTTTATCCCTTGAGAACAAAACGAGCCAGCTGCAGGTTGTCTTTCTTTTGGTGTGAGTTTAATTTTGTGTCCTCATTCTTAAATAAGAAATTAGTTATAACTAAGTATGCTGTTCTGTAATTAAGCTGCCACAGGGAGGATGCCGATGTCTAGGAAACATCTTTACAGAGTCATTTCTCTTAATGAAGCCTGCATTTTATAAACAGATTGTTCCCATTTCAGAAGGACTTAGGAAACCAGAGGCTTTAAAAGTGTAGTATGGATGTTCCCAATTAATGTAATTGTGCAATAACACACTATTCTAAGAATTAAATATTGTACCCTCTTAAGCACTGGATGATGTGCCAATGGGGACAACACTAGTCAGAAGGGTGCTTGGTGACTTTATGTGGAACAAAAATTACCTATTTAGAACCATTCTATGTCTGCCTTGAAGGAGCTGCAGAGTTTTAATTCTTAATTATGAAGAGCATATTTTTTATCTTGAGCTTTCTATCATCTCTCCAGCTCATCTCAGTCTCTGACAGAATGAAAGGTTGCTGCAACAAAAAGCTTCTTTTTAAGCTTTGGATTTTATTTCCATTTATTTGTGACCATGTTTTCTACAGTCTTACTACCGCCTGCAGACGAATATTCTGCACTCTTGAGCAATGAGCAGCTGGGTTCCACCCTAGGCTCAAAGGACATGATAGTGAAGAGCACCATGAAATTTATTACACATTTTACAATTCAGCTTGAATTTTAATTGCATTTACAAAGTCCTAGAAGTTTCCTGTGTTTAATGACCCTCTCCTAATTTCTCTATGCGTGCTTTCTACCTAGGCCCAGATATTAACCATTTCAAAATCTGATTTAAGAGCCTTCCAAATAAATGTCCTCCCTTACTCTCTCTTTTTGTTGTTACCTTTTCATCCCTTCTCTTCCCTTGCTTTCCCTGTTTTTTCTCTTCTTCATTTCAATGAATACGTAGTAACTCCATTCAGTTCAGTAAACTTAAATTGGTCTAGATCCAGGTCAAAATCATACTTTCACAAATCCTAGTTTGATACAACTTTAAATAAATGACTGTCCTGCTGTGAACAGCCCACAGACACAAAGCAATACACCAATCTGGCTGACAGATGAAGAAGGAGGAGGTATGGTGGCAGTCCTCAACTGTGAGACATTAAAAGGTACTTTTACATGATAGCACCTTGGGTACTGAATGCTATGAGAACAGATATAATAGGACTGAGAAAACAAGCATTTAGATTGAATATTAGTCTATGTCTGTATCGGAAGTTGACCTAAAGCCTCTGTGGCTGAACCCAAGCCAGGCATTCATTTGCCACAGATGATGTGCGCTGGAGTCTGGGTTTGTCTACCCCGTGCAGCGGACATACCTTCAGTTCCGTGCTCTCCCAGAGCACGGAACAGTCTCTCTAGGGAAAGGGTAAAAGCAATTTAGAATTCATATGGCTGCAACACTGGTATTTATCTGATAAGGAATCATTGTGTCTGGAAAGGGGCAAACTGACTGATCCAATAAGGTATTTCCACCCCTGATTTGTATCAGAAAATCTTCCAAGTAAATTATTCTCCTTTTCTGAAATATTATTTATATTATTTTTCAAAACAAAAATCTAAGCAATTCAACTACTGTTCTGGGGCTTTTGCAAATGGAAAAAATAATAAAGCATGATGAAATGCAAAGAAACAACACTATAAAATATAGTGCTAGGAAATCCTGAAGTAAGAAGTACGATTTGAATGGCAAGCATTGACGCACAGTGAAAGAATAGATCTCTTTATTATCTTTCAGTCTGCCTTGCACTGTTACATCCTGTGAAGAAACAGATTGCCAATTTGGCTAATTACCGATCAGTTCCAGGAACTTACTGGTTACAGCTAAGAGGGCCTCTGATTGCTAATGGCAGGTTCCTGACCGGATTAATTTTGCAGGAGTTCCTATTGACATTTTTATTGGTCTCATGCTATTGATACGTTTTACTGGTCTCAGTAATCGTAATTAGCACAGCTCTTCCTTTAGGTGAATGCAACTATATAATTTCTAGTATTTGATCTAATGCAGATATCCCTGTACAGTGCTACTTTGTGCTAGGTAGCTGCAGCCTTCTGGCCACTGAGCTAACCCTGGACAAATGTTGAATCTTTTTATCAAACATTACATTTTTCAGATTACTCTGGTATTTACTGCTTACGGGAGACTTTAATAAGGACAAAAGAATCCAGAGCAGGTGGATACTAACAGAAAAGAAGCCTCTGTCTGTAGAGGCTTTAAACAATATCACAGAAGAGAAATGAAATGGTAATGAATGGTTTAATAATGGTCCATCGTACACTCGCCGATACACACACACACACACACATTAACCTTTTCAAAATTATTTTTTCAGAGATTTTTCTGACTACATGCTAATAATAAAAGCAAATAAATAAATATAGATTAGCCACTCCAAGAGGTAAAGAAAGCCAAAGGCAATAGATAAAAAAAGTACTTGATCTCTCTCACTGAGTCCTTGAAAATCTTAAGCTTTTAAACATGAACTGTTTAATAACATTAAAATAAAACAAATAAAATAAACCCAAAACATCTATGTGATACATAGACCCAAGCCATTTTCTTCTATGCTGTGTGTATGATTCACATTCTGTTTAAGAATCATTGGTGGTGGCTCTCCCAGGAAATAAAGGAAATTGTGAGATTTTAGATAAATAGACTAAAATAGAACAAATAAAATCAAGTAAGAAATGTAGCACTTGCTTGGACAAGGACACTATACTAACACAGCTAAGGATGATGCATTAACCGTGTATTAAGGGTATCGTCCTCTTCAGTACCTTAAGCAATTTCAGGGAATTAGTAGGCTTCTAGCTCCACATAGACAACTGTCTACCATTGGAAAATCACTTACATTTGACAGATTTCTCAAGCCCACTGGGATTGGAATACAGTACATTTCAATAGGCAAACCAGCAATCAGTCCTACCCTACATTGGTTCCAGGAACAAAGGATTTTCTTGTTCCAGTTCTTCTCTAAAGTCACCATATATACAAATGACTGAGGGAGAAACTTCCCAGTACTTTTATTTTTTTCTGTAAAATTAAAAAGAAAAGCACAGCTATATTCCTGGACTTTGGTATGTTAGTCACAGAAAGAAAAAATTCATCACTTTCTCCCAGAAAAAGAGGTGGGCTTCTTGCCCAGTGGGTCACAGGTCTACATTTGACCTTTTTACAGGGCAATCAAATGCAAAATAAACCACACTTTTATCTCCTTTTCCCTTTGGCTTTTTTTTACATTGTTCAGTTGCTGTATCTTCCAGCAAAATTACTGTTAAACAGATGACAGTTTTAAATGCCTCTCCATAAAATGGCAGCAAAGCCCATCATCACATCTCCATAGGTTTCAAATGATTTGGAGTTCACAGTCAAAACTGCATTTTCCAGTTCAGTGAATCCTTTCGCTGACTATTGCTCCAACATCCTTGTTGTTTCCCATTACTGAACAGAAAGTCACCATACGACTCATAATAATTTGGATTTAATTGCAAAGATATGACTTTGGTCCAAGTGGATAGTATGGGAGGGAGGGGCAGGGCATTATTCCCTTTTTCTAAAGCCATGATAAGATTTCTCTGAAACATTTTCAAATCTCCTACACAACACGTTCACCCCAATTCTGAAGGTCCTTATTAGATTTTTAATCTAAAATGTTCCTGGGGTTTCTCTCTTGTGATGTTATTGCATAATAAATGGTGTGGAAACATGGAATCTTTCATAAAAGCTCCAACAACATGAAAATAGTTCCCATAATGAATAGATTTCAATCTCTGACTCCCACTGTAGAAATGTTTTAATCATGAAAGACAGAATGGAGTTCTCATGGGGCTGTTATTTAAAATAGTAAAGAAAAATATTTGCATCTACTATGCAATTGTGAAATATGGCTTGGTGCATTGTTTACAACGGGCAAGCAGACGGTTATTATACTGAAAGAATTGACTAGCATCTTCCATGAATTTTTGAGAGGGAGTACATTTGTGCTCTGTGAAATCCTTACATTTCTGACAGTCTTAAAAATGATATTGTTCTCAGTCTATGTCTTGGTATTATTTGTAGGGGGATAGCCAGCATTTTGTGTAAGAAAGAACCTTTCCACATAATATTCCTCACATATGAAGTAAATGAAGAGCTTATATGAACAGCAAGATTCTGTGAAATACAGTATTCTCCCATAGCTTCATGCTATTGCTGTTTCAAGAATGATGATAGAGAGGATAGGACATCAGTGTGAATTTCTCATTTCCCACCTTCATGTTTCGAAGCGCTGAAAATGGATGGAATTTATAAAGGCAACCAAGTTAGCAGATACCGTTAAACATCTAAATAACATGAATCTTGGCTCTACCTACAAACAGGACTGCAACAACAAAATTTCACTCCAGCTGCACATCCTGCATTTATTAGCAATTAACACCATTTTGATTTAATTTCTAGCTTCTTCTATTCCTTTTTACATATGCAACATGTACCACACAAGCATTTGAGTTTAATCTTCTAGTGTGAGTGATAAATATGGATGTGATGGGAGGTTCATGACTCCATAGAAAAAAACCTCTGGGATTTGATTTTATGTATAATTAAGTAATGAAAGTATTAATAAAATCGATTGTATAATTTCGTTACTAATCTACTGTTGAATGTATAAGTAAAGAAAGAGTGACAATAGCCTTACTGACACATGTAGTTCCCTGTGACCGCAAATGACCAGAAAACTACATTAATTCTAAGTGGTTTACTGGATAACTTTATTAAGCTATAGATAGGCTTGCATGGGAAGAAGTAAACTGACTGGAATCTTTACTTAAAACCAGTATTCAATAAAGCCTTTAGTTTGGGTGAATTTTATTTTTCATGTTAGAATAATTTGCCCTGAATATAACAACACAATTGTATTTCAAAGAATTGTTTAAAAAGTTTTCAAGATTCTCCTGAATCAATCAGCAAACAGATTGGAACATGGGGTAAGCGACAACAGCAAAAAGAGAACAGTTTCAATTGACAAGGGAAACCAAACATTTACCTGGAAAAAAAACCCCAAACACCTTGAAAACTGTTTAATTCAAAAGTTCAAAACAGAATATTTTTGTATCATTAATGAAAAGCTCAGTGAGAGCAGAAGCATTGCCAAATAAATACAAGTAAGTCAAAATTTAAAAAGTCAGCTTTTCTAACCACAGCTAGAAAACCATCAAAAGTCAAGAGCAATAAGGGATCTGATACAGTAGTAAAGATATTTCAAATATAAGGGTACACATATACTGCAAATGAGTCAAAATTAAGACAACATCTACCAACCCAGAAATCGTTCAATACTGTCATCTTCTAGGAGTATTTTGTACCTATTTGTCTTCATTAATAGGGCCTATTAATAGGGCTTTTCTAAAATTTATGAACATTTTCTCATTGGCTTTCTCCTTGGAAGTACATTTTGTTATTCAAACACATTAATATATTTTAGTGTTGATTGTGACTATACTTTTATGGAAGAGACTTATACAATGCCAATTACATGGAATAATGGAATAAATTTTCCATGGTGTCCTATCCTTTTGAATTGTCAAAAGTTCATCCAAAAAGAAAGGGTTAAATTAGGCATAATTTAAAAGCCTATAGAAAAAAAGGTCATGTTTTAATAAAAGAAATATGTTTTTAATAATAACATATATGGAGGCCTACTGGTTTTATTTCTATTAGCTTGCATAAGACTTTCTCATTAGGGCAGCATATTGATCACCTAACTCCTGCAAAAGTGTTGCACATTACTATATTGACAGAAAAGGCAGCGGGATAAAATGCTCAGGAACCTTTGAGCTAACGATTCTGAAGAGCTCCACAAGGACCTATTATAACAAAGCAATTGGATGATATGATGACCAGACTAAATTGAATGTAGAAAATTGCAAGGTAGTGCACACTGGAAAGAACAATTTAAACTACTCATATGCACTGATAACTTCTGAATTAGTTATAAGATCCTGGTGAAAAAAAAAATGAAGGGATCATCAAGGAGAACTGAACAAAGACATTTGTTCAATATACAGCCAGTACCTAAAAATCATGATAATGCATTAGGTTGCATTAAGAAGGTAATACAGAATACTATTAAAGCTATAATGTTAATATCTAAATCACTGGTGCATCCTCACTTTTAATATTACATGCAGGTGTGTGATCTCATTCCAAAAAACAATACAGTAGAAATAGAAGAAAAAGTATGACTATGCCTTAGAGACAGGTAGAGACTGTCACAGGACTATTCTTAATGATAAGAACCTTCAGGAAAAAAGTTAGCGCTAGAGAAAAATAAGACTCCAAAATGGTTCCTAACTTTTATAGGAATATTCAAAAGAAAAAGACAAAGGGGGTTTCACTGTATATAAAGAGCCAGTGTGGGATGGTAAAAAAGATACAAAGAGACTATACACAGAAAAATAGAAAATCAGACAAGTAAGAACATCAGCAGATCTTGTAGTTTGTCCCTCAAGGCCCTAGACATCAAAAAATACTGAGTCCATCCCTCAACCCCTAAAATGAAGGTCTGTATTTCATGCTTGCCCATGACTGTATTTCACAGTAGTCCCAGGGGCGCTAACATGATGGTAGTGATGGTTCAGGCCAGAGATGTGCAATCCTCCCACCAAAGCCAACATGGAAGGAGGATTCCATTGCTCCTAGTTCTGCAGAATCCACCACGTTTCTATCTTCGGGTAGGGTCATGGTTTGGACATTCAGATACAAGTTGATCAAAAGTGGTATATTAAATTATCAAACATTCAAAAAAGGCTCAATTAATATGCCCTGCAATGTCAAAACAAGTAGCATGCACTAACCAATATTTAAAGTACTTTATTTGTATACATGCCATATTAACTAGTCCTAGAAGATGTTACTGAAGCAGAGAGTCTTTAAAAAACTTTAAAAAACAGCCACGGAGAGCCAGTTTGTAGTAAGTAATCAGCAACTGCAACTTCTGTATTATCTTGGGTCAGCACATCCTGTCCCACAAGCCACTTCTCATGCAACTTTTTTTTTTTTTTTCCTAGGCAAGGTAACATATTACAGGAAACAAAACACGTCCTATTTCAGTATACGCTGTAGCAAATAGCATGCTTCTGAGTCTGGAAGAAACTTCTATCCAAATGTGGAAATCGCTTAGTCACTTCTTGAGGTAGTCTTAAGGTATCACAGTGCCAGGTGCATAATAAAAGCCTCAGAAGACTAGGTTAATCAAAAAATAGGTCATTTACTGTCAAGAAATATTTTCATAATTGCCTAAAGAAGGCTGTAAAAAAAGTTCTATTTACTTCCCTTCTAAAGAGAACAACTGAATTATAACAGATCACAAACAGTACAGTCTTTAATAAAATCAACATTTGAAAAGAAAAGATGACATGGCTAGTTATTCTTATCTTGGCATCTTCACTAGGGTTCTGATGTTTCCTTTTATCCCTCATTTCTGGAGACTCGTGTTGGAAGCAACAATGTTCCATGTTGTTTTGGGCTGAATGGGAGAACATGAGTGTCTTGATTGTAATTCCCTTCTGGAATTTATTTGTGTTGACTGCTGACCAAGTTGTCTGAGTCTTAACAATAGCAAGGCAGGAATTACTTAGTTACTGTCTCTTTTCTTCTGTGTCTGTTCCAATTCCAGACATCTCTGCATACAATGAAGATGAACAGACATGCTCATTTTCCTGTCTGGATACAGGCTCACAGTTTGTACAGTATCTGTCTCCTATCTAGACATATGGGTAGTTGATCTGTTTTATAAGGAAAAGGAAGCAGCAAATGTCAGACTGATGCCAATTTTATCAATACTGGATTTTAAAAGACCCAAACATAAGAAGTGCAATAAGAAAAGTGTGCTGAAAAATTTATGTCCAGACTCTCATCTGTTGCAACTATGCTCTTATATCAATGGATTTCTGACAATTTACAGCTTGGGGCTCTGGTCTTTTCTATACCACTACTACTTAATAACTGTTCTTTTTCCAGGATCCTTGATTCTCTCATTTCCTTTGTTCACAGGTTTCACGTTCACAAAAGGATTTACTTCACTGTCTGATATGAACAAAAGAGTCTGTCAACAAAGAAAATATTAAATGTGATGGAACTCTTAAACCATCCTTATATTGTTGTTAGGGCAGAAACAGCATCTATGGGAAGCTGCCTCTGAAAGAACTAGATGCCATTTAGGTAGTTTGAGGAGAACTGAAAACACTACATCACTGAAGCAGACTTTGAAGTCTTACAAGGAAAAAGGTTGCCATTCTAATGAAGCCCCTGATCCTAAAGGAGTCTGTATGAAAAGGAATAAATATTGATGTGTTGAGGTACACAAATGGAAGGCAAAATTTTGCACAACTGAAGCAGCAAATATCTAATGCAAGTAACTGAGTCATTTCACATTCAGCACTTCTTGGTCTAAGTAAATTTTCGTTTATGTCTGTCCTTGTTTCAGCTGGGATAGAGTTAATTTTCTTCCTAGTAGCTGGCATAGTGCTGTGTTTTGGATTTAGTATGAGAATAATGTTGATAACACACTGATGCTTTACTTGTTGCTACATAGTGCTTACACCAGTCAAGGACTTTTCAGCTTCCCATGCTCTGCCAGGGGCACAAGAAGCTGGGAGGGGGCACAGCCAGGACAGCTGACCCAAACTGGCCACAGGGCTATTCCATACCATATGGCATCACGCTCAGTATAGAAACTGGGGGGAGTTGGCTGGGGGTCAGCAATTGCTGCTTGGGGACGGGCTGGGCATCGGTCAGCGGGTGGTGAGCAATTGCATTGTGCATCACTTGTTTTGTATATTATTATTATTATCACTGTTACTATTATTATTTTTGTTTTCCCTCTTCCTCTGCTGTCCTATTAAACTGTCTTTATCTCAACCCAAAAATTTTACTTTTTTTTTCTTCCAATTCTCTCCCCCATCCCACTGAGGAGGGGAAGGGGGAGCGAGTGGCTGTGTGGTGTTTAGCTGCCTGCTGTGTTAAACCACTACAGTCTTCATCACCTAGTTTATATGTCCCTTTTTTTTGGACAAATCAGCCACTTGGTCTTCAATGTTACAGCTTTCTGGATTTCCCAAAAGGCATCTTAATTCTTATTTCCTTTGCTAGCAACCTGGCTAGCCAACGTGTTTGTGCTTTGCTCAAGGTTAGTGTAATGCTGGTAGACAATGCGCTCCTCAACTTTTATTATGCCAAAACTTACAGATTTAGATTTGATCTGTGTGATGCTTAAGAGAACTTTCAGTAGCTATGTTACTTGGTTGACTGGGGAAAAAATGTCAGGATTCACTCAGAAAGAACACAGTCAACTTAATCTGTGTTGATGACAGGAAAGCTGACTTGAAAGGTGAACCTGGAACATATTTTCAACCACTCA
>VZTL01028792.1:7332-29634 GCA_013400535.1 Scopus umbretta | reverse complement strand
GGCTTTTACTGTCATTATTATTATTAAATAGCTTTTATTTTATGGAAACTTTATTTTGCCTGGAGGTAATTCCGATGTGTTTTCTTACCCCTCAATGAGTGTTGGTCTTAAACAGTTCACTGTAAACTTCTTTCCCACTGCATCCATATTTCAGTTCACCACGTTCAAATGTTCAGGAAGGATTTCTGTCCTGCTGCTTGTTAACTCTCATGTACTATAGCAAGCACTGGAATTGCCTGAATTCTGTAATTCTGGTCTTAGACCTACAGTGCAGCTCTCTGACAAAAAGTGTCTGGCACAGTGGCCAGTGCTTTTGTTGCTAGAAATGGGTTCAGCATGGAAAATTCCCCACTCGGGAATTAGAGGTGGGAGAGAAAGGAAAATAATGACAGCAAATAGGAAACCTACTGTTACATTAAAGGCATGAAGTTGAAAAAGAAGGTGCATCTGATCTCACTGATCACTGGTCCCTGATAGAGGGGAGATGACAAAGTGATGTTCCAATTTGTAAAAGATTGTTGTGAAGGCAAAGGGGAAAATCTTTCCTTTATGTCTGTGATGGAAAAGCAAAGAAGTCAAAGGCTTAAAATTCAGCTAGGGGAATTCAGATGAGACATGATAGAAAACTTTCTAGTTGTCATTGTAAGGTTTGTGAAGCTTTGGATGAGATAGCCTGAGGGCAGAATTGAGTGTCAGATTTTTAGGAATAGTTTAGACAAATGTTTAACTCAGAATAATGTGAATATAGTCGATTCTGCCTCAAGGCCTGGGGCCAGGGACGAGTTCCCAAGGACCTTTCTATCCATAGTTTTCAATTATTTAGAAGGCTTTCAGATATATACTGGGAAAAATCACTACTGTTTCACATGAGATCACCAGATTCCCTATTAAAGAGAGGACAGCAGCTTCCCTACAGCAGTGTTCTAGCACTCCAGTTCAAAGGTGCTTTCCCTTAAAGGCATATTTAATTCTTACCCTCCACAGGTCCAAGGTCAGCACCTGTTTGCTGGTAACAGACCCCCGAAGCCAATACGCGGTGCGGCTCCCTCACAAGCTGCCTGGAATGCACTACAGTGCCGATGAACAGTGCCAGATACTTTTTGGGACCAATGCTACGTTCTGTAAGAATATGGAGGTAAGAGCTCATGGGGTGAACCTGGAAACAAGGTGGGAAGTGGAAATAAAGCTGTCGAGCACTGGGGAAGAAAAGGAGTCTGTACTTTTCTCGGAACCACTAATGGGATTTTCAGCATCTTCAGCTTTGCTGGTACAAAATCTGTAGTCAAACTCCCACTGACCTTCGTGTCAACAGCATGTACTCCTGCAGCCCTCCTCCTTTCCCCACGTTGGTCTTGTTAATCTCCTAGAGCAGACCCAGAAAAACTTTTGTTTGTACTTGGTCTTAATTTAGGGACAGTTCCCTTTTGACACTGTTTGGCTGAAGTACTCAGTAGAGATTGCTTTGCTGGATGTTCAGCTGAGATGAAAGTCTCTTCTCACAAGAGTGCTTGCCTACTTCCACAGACTCAGCTTAGATGACTGGATCTTTCAGTGGACCTCACCTTCAGACCGTTACAATGTTCTTAGGAGCTGACTCTAACTCTGAGCCAAGGAAATATTAATGACTGCTTGTTTGATGAGGCCACTGAGAGATTTGTGCAGAATGAGGCTCCTTCCTGTGTATGTTCTAAGCAACATGATGTTTAGTCAGGATTTGGGTGCAACATGGCTTACATCACGTGGTTGGTTGGCAAAATGGAAACACTGATTTTCTGTGTCTCTAGAAGTAGGTCAAATTTGAGATGACTATCTGACTTGTCCTCTGGAATTTAGACAGCTAAACTTTTCCTAAGGTCTTGCACATAATTAGATGTCTTCATTCTGACCAGAGCTTGTCTTCATCCTACTTTAGATAGGGAGTGGAGAAGTGCTTACTTCCAGTGTGGCCTCAGAGATATCCAGAAGAAAGTCATGAAACGCTGTGTTGTGTCACCAGCACCAGCTGGCAGCATTCTTTCCTATATAGGCAGGCATGAAGCAGCCAGGTTTCTTGCTGTCATTAACTAGCCTTTTGTAGTTTTCAGTTGTCCCTCATTCCCGTTCCGAATGATCTTGGGATCTTAAATCAGCGTTAACAAAGAAAATAATAATCAGTGATAACTGAGGTTTCTAAGTGCCAAATTAGGAAAACTGTTGAACACGTGCAAGTCCTGGGAACATGCTCTTAGTTTCACATTTGCTGTTTTATTTATTTTGGATTTGGAAACTAGCTAATATAAAACAATAAGAAAAGAATCTGGGTAGGTTGTATTTTCCAGCTCCAGCAAGAAAATGCAGACCACCAGGACTACTGTACTGGAAGCAAAGTATTAGAATATAGGTCTGTAAAGAAAACCCCAGATCTACCCAGGATGATTCAAGTTCTTCCACTTGTGTGGGTGTTTCCCAGCTTGACTGCTGTTGGAATAGATATCTGCTATTTCCCTTGTTGCGATAAAAAACATTCTGTTTCTGGATAGTCCAGTGCTTAATGAGAATGTCAGCCTACTGGTAGGTGGTCAGCATTTCTCATGCAGAAATTGCATGTCCAGTCTGGAATTGCTTCAGGGACAAGTTGCTTGCCAGAATAACAAGGCAACAGGCACTGTTCTTCTCTGCAAGATACAGACAGCAGGTGTTTGTGTCTCCCAAGATTTTTCACCAGTCTTACTATTTGACATCTTTAGAACACAATGAAAACTGTGCTCTTTTCCTCCATCACTCCTCTAGTATCTCCCAAAGAAAAGCACATTTTGTAAGGACTTTAGTACTTTCTAATGAAAAGCCTTGTAGCACTT
This sequence comes from Scopus umbretta, assembly GCA_013400535.1. NCBI lineage: Eukaryota > Metazoa > Chordata > Aves > Pelecaniformes > Scopidae > Scopus > Scopus umbretta. The sequence continues at coordinate 26,797 of VZTL01028792.1, read as the reverse complement.
CAACAGATTAAAAACAATTTGCCATCACTTATTTAGAAGTATTTTTCTGTTACAGATATGTGTTAAGCATTAGCATTCACACTGTGAAGCTTTGGATCAATTATGTCACATGCCATAAGTTTAAGTAAATATTTGCATCCTTTATGCTACTCTGAATTGGCGCTTGAAGGCAATGAAAGGAAATGCTTTAGAGGAAATGATCAGCTTTAATTTTTAAACCTTCGAAGTTTGTGTTCTTTTCACCTTTGTGTTTCTCATGCCTCATATGCAGAATGCTTGTATCGTAAGTCTCAAAGCTGTCTACAAAAGTATGAACCAAAAAAAAATTGGCACTAGTCATTGGCATTAGCTGTAGAAATTACTGGCATATATAGCTGTCTCCTCTTTTAGCCAATGGTAATGTGGTATTTTTAATTCAATAAAGTCTTAAAAAAATCCAAATGTAAAAGTAATAAACATTTGACAGTAAATATTTGTTACAAAAAGGAAGTAAACTTCAGGAAATGAGCCTCCTCAATCTTTTTATGATTACATGTGTCTACTGTCTTATTTTCTTATTTAATAAAAGAGTTACATAAGAACATTTCATTGGAGATAGTTGAGCTACATAATTATATCAGGCAAAGTAGAGGACCTGTATTCAGAAATGCCATACAATCTGGTTGCAGAGCAAATTTCTGAGATTAGATGAATCCAAAATTTCGACATTTTTGAGAAACTGCAGAAACTTTCTGTGCAGTAAGCTCTTTCCCTTAAAGGCATCAAGGCCCAAATTTTTAAAGGAGTGTAATCTCCTTTGCCTTCACAGAGAGTCAGGTGCCTAAATGCTTGGCAGTGTCTGGACCTCAGACACTGGTCCAACTCGATAGTTAATCCATGAATATTCAACCTTATCAGGATATTTCAGATTGCATCTCCAAAATTCTTCTTCCACATTTGTTTTAATGATAACTCAGATGCCCTGGTACAAAATAGTAGCCCTCAGAATTATAAGTTTGCCAAACCAGCTGTCCTGCAGCTATTCTGCTCCAAATTTGCAGAACAAGAATGAAAACGTGAGGTAGGCTCAGCTTTACATAAACTGTACCTCCTGACGTTCCTTTTTAATTTGCTTGAACACTGCATCTGTGTGTTAATACACTGATTTTTTAAAAAAATAACTAATTAACAGCATGAATATATGATAATCAGCTTAACCGTACCCTATCATTGTAATCTATGATGTCCAAGATATATAATTTAGGATCTGGTTCTGTAACATCAATATTGGGTAATATTTACTAGTGCATATCACCTGTTTCAGGAGCTGTGGAATCAGGCTTTTAGGCTGAATGCTTATTAGGCAGGGAACAATCAATTTCTATTTACTTGAAAAGCACCGCTTCTATTATAATACTGTATGAATAATAAATGGCAAGATTACCTGCCAGCCCCTCGAGGGAATGCAAGTCCATTTTGGTGTGTGCTCTGCTCATGACTTTATAGGTTTGAGATACATCCAGGTGGTTGCTTTTGGATTAACTTTAACCTGAGTATTAGATGGGTGAGTCCTTGCTCATCATCAGGAAAGTAAATGTTTTCATGGCTCTGTGGAAGAATTAGTTTTGATGAGGAACTGAGTAAGAAAATAGAAGTTGGGCAGTTCTCAAGTGAGATGATTTCACATATGATAATGAGTATCTCAAGACCCTTCAGTAGTTCCCACTTCACATCTGAGTTACATAGGTTTCTCCAGTAATATGCAGAGGGCTCAAAAGTGCTTTCGCGTGGTGCTTTCTGTTCATCTTTCCCCCTGCAAATGTTAGGCATTGTCTGATCAATGAGAACGCTTACGTAGCAGGACATACGAATGTGCTTCTACCACGCTGTCTGTTTTCAGGCGGGAGGCTGCACAGTCATGCTCATAAGAGTTTGCACAGTCATCTTTATTTTGAGGGAGACAAGTTGCTTTTAGCAGAAATTAAATAGATGGCTGTGTCATTCTCAAGCTCTGAGCAAAATCATGATGCAAGTTGCAGAAGAAACTAAACAGCAGTGCACCTTTGACACTGCATAGTGCATTATCAGTGTACCCCAAACGCAGAGATCTTCTGGGATTCTGGTTGCTGAACGTTGACTGAGTCCAGAGCTAACATGCTAAGTTGTGCAAATTACAGGAAATTCAACCTGTCTCACCGCTGTTGTCAGATCCACACTGCGCTGTGAATCCAATATTGCGAATTCATTGACCCCTACGCAAGAGGAAGCAGAAGGCTTCAGCCCCACTCAGGCGATGAAGGTTTCTGCAGAGAGCAGACTTTAACTCTTTGCTGTCCCCTTTATTTAGCAGTGCTGTCAGTGAGAGGGAAAGGACAGATCGTTTATGCCGAATCTCTCTCAGAGCAGAGATGGTGTTTCTCCACCAGAAATGCATAAAAACACATTTTTCATAACCTCACGTGAAAATACGCTGTGTGTTTAATCAGAACACGGGGTTTATTTTTCAGACTGGCATGCCTACGAGCAGAGGCTTTTGCACTGAAATTATATTTATGGAAAAAATGTGATTTCTATCTCTTGTATCCAGTGTTTGGCTTTTTGTTTTATATGCCTTTTGGCTTATTTATTATTAACACATTTTTGCGGGTTTTTACATAACCATTATCTTTCAGTGTTGTTTTGAGTCAAAACTGTGCTTAGGCTAAAATGACATGTGGAAAGAGATTAGCATTGCTACAAAGAGATTTTTTTTTTCCGAAAAAGGGACACTGTCAACTCAGATGTAACTGGGAATGTGAATTTTGACATGACACTGTTTTTAGAAAAATTACAACAATAGAATTGGCTCTACTGTTTTTTCTTAAGTTCAGGTTGTTTTTTGACAAACATAGGTATCTCCCAGTACCTACAAGCTACAGAGAAGCAGCACAGAGCAAGGGGGCAAAGTTGATTGTAATCCAAAGGAGACTGACTAGATTTCTGGGCTAAAATGGAAAACGAGAGGAACAAAAAAACAAAGTAGAAGAGCAACTATTGTAACAATCAAGTAGATTTTACATATCCCTCCAGTTTTCATATTTGATGGTATAGTGGTGAATCTAATGAAGCAATTGTGGGTCTCTCTGTGGTCTTGATCTTGCAAAGAGACTGGCAGAGTGGACTCTGGGACTTCATGCCTGGGAATCAATGGGCCTCTGTTTGTCCTTTGCAGGGTCGTTTGCAAGATCCGGACGATGATAGTAAGCCCTATTATTTAGTAATTTATAGAATATTTACAAGAACATGGTAATTAGATTGAGAGCTGATTTATCCTGAAAATAATAGGCTGCATTGTCATTTTCTGTACAAGCAGGGACTTTATCTACATAAGTTTCCATTACACACTTTAGCTTCTGTGTAAATATAATAATAATAATAATAAATCTGGAAGAGGATGAGTTTGGTTTTCTTGAGGCTTGCAGGATAGAAGTCTGGCAATTCTAAAATAAAATGAGAAGATTTTCTTTTTTAGAAGTAAAAGTAACAATTTAGTTAATTGCCATACTACATTTTATAGTTTTCCTAATGTAGGTTGTTAAAATTCAGACTATTTTCACATTGCCTGTTTCATATGAAACTGAAGTGTCCTATTTCACTGCTTCTCTATGTTGCAAAAAGGCCTTTTTCTCTTTATTTTCAGTGGAAATACTTTTTGTTTAAGAGAGAGAAAGAAAGAGAGAGAAGCAGAGTTCCTGCCTGGGCAGCACAGCCCAGTTTACAATTATTGGAATGCTTCAGAAATTTTTGTACGTGTTTCAGTTTGGAAGATGGTCAAAACACATTCTGGTGCAGTGGTTTAAAGAAAAATAAAAAGAGAGAGGAAAACCAAAATAAAATTATAAAAATGCAATGTGGAAATTTAAGAATATAAAAATAATAAACTCTTAAAAACAATACAGAGTGTCTATTAAGAATCAAGCACTTGAACTTGGCAATCGTACATTTCTTATTAAGACGCAAGGGGAGGGAGAAAGAATTAGTGTAGTCTTGTGATGTGGCATCAGCAGCTGAAGTTTGAACTTAACGAAATTAGCCAAAATACGATTGAGTATCGGCCTGAAAATAGTGTATAACAAGCTTGAAGGGCATTCAGACCTCTCCCATTGGCCTTCTGGGAACTTCCCATCTGCAAAACACTTCAAGAGAAGACTCCCATAATCTTCACAACCACATCTGAACCGTGTGTGTACATATCTATATTTATTTTACTGTCCTTTTCATCTCTTTTCCCATGGCCAAGAAAATTGATCTGTGATTTCATTCTTTTAATTTCCCAGGGGGGTCTTTTGTTTTTATGTTTGGTTTTTGTTTTTTTTTTTTAATGAACAACACTACCTGTTGTTTAAAAAATCATTGTTTTTTGTATCCTACAATCAGGTGTTAAGGCCTGAGGAGTTCACTGGGAGTTACTGAGTGAACATTCCTCTCAGTGAAGACAATACAAGATGGATGTTGCAAAGTACAAGGTCAGAATTTTAGGCGCTAAGTTGCAAACACAATATTAAATGGAAGTGATCGGATTGATTATGAAACGCGCCTGAAGCTCTTGCCCTACCTTCGTCATGGGCAGATATGTTCTCCTGAGCTAGATCGCAGCATAATACAGTGCACTCATAAGCCTTTTCTTCGTGGGGTACGTCTAGTATGAACCTCAGAGCAGCATTAATGAATGGCATGTACAATATGATGCTAATATAGCTGCTGTGGCTGTGACATAGTTAATTACCTATGGCTTTTTTAAATATACTGAGGTAGAAATTGGTAATAAGTCAAAGTACAAAATTTCTAATGTTTCATTTAAAGGAGTAACTGTGTTCCAGTGCCTTGTACCACATGTCTCTACTTCTTCCAGGCTTGACCACGTAAAGATACTTTATGATTTCTTCAGCTGATGTAACCATGTACATGGCTGTGTTTTCTCATTTAAGATGCTGAAAACTGGGCTCAGCAAAGCTGAAGAGTATGTACAGCAAGAAAGAGTTGTGTGTTGGTAGGAAAGTGGATAAAGCTTATCTTTTGAATTTCTATGTGTCTATGAATCATAGACCCACAGGAGCTAGTTTCATGAATGCCCTAAAGGCACTGAAAAGATTAGTATTTAGCACAGATTGCTTTGCCATAAAATTAGTTTGTGGTCTCATTAATGCTATCTTTCCAATCTCTTTCTTTTGACTATCACTTTAATTCCAGGTACTTGAAAAAATGAAATAGAACTGGTGCTTTGCAAAGAATCACTTCAGACAGTAGAGAAGGCATTTAGTTTGCCCTGAGAACACCAGGAATTGCTAAAGCTACAGACAGCATTTTTCTGTTTCATTGTTTGCTTCCCTTTGTACAGTAAAAAAAAAAAAAAAAAGCATTTCTACTCACTTGTGCCTTCTCTGGCAGTATGGGAGTCTTCTACTGCTTGTCTGGCAGGATCCATTCTTGTTAATTGAACTCCGTGTGACCAGCTTCATTACTAGCCCTTCACATTTGCATTTCTGTGCAGTGTCCCTGCCATTGCTGCTTTTGTCAGGTCTTTCTTTCATCCTGATGCATGTTCAGGACGTTCAATGAAGGCTTAAATTTTCAAATGAAGTAATGGGTTTGAATGTGTCTATTTTCTAGCATCTGATTCTGAGTCTCAGGGAAGCTGCGTGGTTTTTCAGAAACCCTGAGCTTCTACCATCTTTGAAAGGTTGCCCTCCTTGAAGTATTTCCAATCAGGCATCCCAAACCACTCTTCACTTCTCATAATACTGGTTTCTTGTATCTCCCCCAGATTGGACCAATTTCCAGATACTGCATTGCACATTTCCAGTATAAAAGTAATTAATTCCACCTTAGCTTCCTCACAGGAAAGGCTGAAGAGCTTGCAGTTGGCCCAACCCCTCTCAAAAGAAGAATTTTTACGTTTCTCTGTCTCTTACCATCTGTCCTGCAGAGCCATTCATAGAGCCCTAGGAGCAGTTTTACTATGAGAGATGATGGCACACTTGGCAAAAGACCCCGGCTGCATCCGCTCTAGAGAGGTCAGGGCTCATCTTCCTGTCTGTCAGCGTGTTTTGGGCAGCTCTCGAATAGCCTGGTTTTGCTTTTGCTAACATTGTCAAAACATGAGAGCTCTGGGTTTTTTCTAATCCTTTGGCTTTCATCTGCTGTTAGAAGGGCTATTAGACTGAAGATTATAACCAGTTAATTTCATTCAGACCTTAGACATCCAAATCTGTCTGTGGTGAGCAGTGTGTCATGGTAAGTTACTGTTTTGAAAGCTGACAGATATTTTGTCTTTCTCCCTGAAAGACTAAGGGGAAACATTCTTATGTTTTAATTGTAGATCAAAAAAGCTCTTGGTATCACTCCATCTATATATAAGGACACATTTCATATGGGATCCATGTGTTAGTAGTTGGAGTAATGCATATCAAGCCATCTAGCACAGAGAACCAAACCCAGTGTGACATCCTTCATGTTTGCTGGGTTCAGTTTGTTTTCGTTTCTCTGATACAAAACATTAACAAATCTCAGAAATTACTATGTTGAATTTTTCATACTGTTCTACAAGGAAAAGAGTAGCACTGGAAAGCTGTTAACTCTCAAGGACCATTTCCTTAAGAGCTCTTTAACGGTCAAAGGCCGTTTCCTCAAGAGTTAAAACAATCTTGTTGATTTTATACATTTGTGTCTGATATTGGTGACTTTCCACTCACACAAGTTTTGATGAAGAGGCCATTCATTGAGTTAGTGGAGTAACATTGATCAAAAAAAAAAATCTAAAGGGGAATCAACTCTAAATTTGTTTGTTGGGTCCTGCTCATCTAAAAAATGTAATGTCCACATGTTTATTGGTCCTACTCATCTAAAAAATGTAATATCCACATGTGTTCCTCTATGTGCTGAAGAACCAAGGTGATCACCAGGTAGTGAAAACAGGGAAATGTTTTTTAAGACCCTTTTCTAGTTGCATCTAAGAAGATAATATGATTGTGTTTTTATAATACAGGCTGAGATGCTTTCTGTCCAACAGTAGAGAGATCCATTCTACTTTGCCATTAATGAATAAAATTACACATTACAAATTTGTGGGATTGTTGCCCACTTATGTTAATATGAGTAGTGGATATCAACCATTGTCTGAATATTCTAGGATAGTCCTTATGATTCTTTATCAAGCCTTCCCTTGACTTTTGCATCCGGTCTGACGTTTGGACAGATAGACAATACTTCTGCTATTGGACCTACCACTTGTTCCTTGGAATACCAGCTCTAGAGGAAGGTCAGCAGCTGAGCACTGACATCTGTATCCAAGCCTCACAGTTGTCTTGTCTGGGGCAGTACGTGGCTTCTTTTCAAAAGTGCCTTCCATTTTTACAGGACCCTGATTTTGAGCGCTTGTCATCTAGTTTTCAACAGCAAGATGCTCCATCTAATAGCAGTGGCAAACAACAGCGCTCACCTCCCTTGTGATCCATTGCAGATTGTCAGTTGTTTATGCACCCAAAATTAAAGACAGTGACAGTGTAGAAATTGGGGGCATTGTTTTTCTCACCTTGTTGTGTAAAGAACTCTTCCTCAGAAGCATGCTGTGAGGCTTCAAGAATGTACACACAGTGTTTTGAACAGGAAAGCGTGTGTAAATTTTGTGTTTATTGTACTTAATAGGTGTTAATTAGGATTCTGTTTCTAAGCATGTTTTCTCTCACTATTAGCTAAATGCCAAGCCAAAACCTTGGCAAAATGAAAGAGATCTGATACTTCTTGGAAAGCCAGCCTATTTATAAGCGTGCCTGTGTGTTATGTGGTCTCTTGCTCCTCTTCCTTAAGGATATTTACTCTTTCTAGGTCCTTCTTCATAATCCCCTCATTCTGACAGCAAAATTGTTTTCATGGTGGTTTACTTCTGCTGCTAGAAATAAGAGGTTCCTCTTTCCAGTGGACAATAGACAGCAGGAACCAATTCATTCTCAGGAGAAATAAGTGTTTCTTTTTTTGGATGAATCCAAGGTGAGGGAGTGAGTATGTAGGGAAGAAATTGGCTTCTGTTGAGTTGTTCCCTGTTGGGAAGGATATCTTTATTCATTGGATTCTCTTTATGCTTTGGAGAGTTGGAAGCTCCCCTTGCAGGTAATAATGTGAGGCCTTGAGACAGAGGAGCATTGCGAGCCCTCTCTTCTCACTGAGACCGTATGAGGTCATCGGGCAGAATCGTTCTGATTTTAGTAGCAGCGGTGATGCAATAGCTAACCCAGAAACTAGCAGGCTCTAGACTTACTGCCTGTGGGCAAAGAGCTGGCTGAATTAATTCTGGCTTCTCCTCATTTCCAGCTGCAGCACTGAGTTAAAGAACCTAAAATAGATTACTTCCCTAGAGCCGCGTGTGAGTGGTCGTAGCCCTTCACACGCTGCGAGTCTGTGCTGGCACGCGTGCGGGATGGAGTTACATGTAAGGTAAACACCGTCTTCAGAAACAGTACGTCTTGTGAAAGAGCATGAAAAGCTGTGAAAGGTGGGAAGGCCCACAGCCAGACATGTTCCTGGGAGTATCCCAGGAGTTGTTCCTGGTTTTACCCTGAAGTTTAGCCAGAGCAGGCGGTGTGAGCCTGTGGCTGTGACACTGAGCAGAGGACTGCAGAGCTCTGAGCAGTGTTTTTGCTCGTCTCCCAGCAGACTTTCAGCAAGACATTTAATTCCTTTCTGCTCCTCATCTTCCCACCTATATAACAGAGGGATAAAGCGTCCTTTATCTCCAAGCTCCCAGGAGTCTGTTTAGATTGCAAGTTCTTTGAGGAAGAGAAAACATCTGGCACAGTAAGGCCCCTTTTTCAAATAGATACCATTATAATACCTGTAATCGGAAGCGTCGTTCACCTGCTGAGCAGATATCTCCTAGCTTGGGAGCTTCCGGACTGTGACCTCTCTCAAGACTGTTTTCTGACAGCTGTGCAGATAAGTTTTCATATCTTCCAGGCATTTTTGAGAGTCTGAAATTTGCACCTTTATAAAAATTCCATTTTTATTTTGATTTTTTAAATTTTATTTTCTGTCTGTGTAAATTCCTGAAGGGTTCAGTGAACAAGCATTTCCATTTTTGAAAAAAAAAGGAAATTCATAATTTTTATTGAAATATTACTTTTCAACAACCATCTCGCTTTTTAAAATTTTATTTTACTCTTGGAAATATTTCAAGCTGGGAGCTCATCCAAAGAGGACCTTTCCCCACAGACAGTTTCAACAAATCAATATTTTTCCAGTGAAAAGTATCTATCATTGGAAAATCCTAACTGGCACTTTCTGAATGCTGTAGGGAAGACTTTGCAGGCAGAGACCTGCCTTCTAAAAGCTGGTTGCTGAATTTACAATTAGCAGTAATACAGCTCTTTTGATGGCTTCTTCTGTATCAGTGTAAGCTCTGAACTGCCACTCATATACAAGCAACTTCCTTTCAAGTCCTGCCATTTCTCACTTTGATATTTCTCCACAAAGCTGGCTATTTAACTATTAAAAAGTCAGTCACTGTATCTGGTTAGCTATAGGACTGTTTAAGGGGGATTTTTGTTTGGGTTTCTATTGTAGCTGAGGAGGATATGTGATCTCTTTTGAAATGAGCTATTAACATGATAAAACATCTTGGGAACACACAATACCAAAGCTGATGGTTTAATCTTTGCTGGGGTATCTGAACACTGTATTAAATACAGGGGACTGCACTAATGAGCGTTTGAACTTTGTAGTGGTATGGCACTAGAACACAGAGCTGAAGCGCAGTTACCAGATTTTTCTGTAACTGTTTCCTGAAATATGCTTTGCATTTAGTGTTCAGAATCAAACACAGGGATACTATAAAAATCCCATGTTTTTCATACCTCAAAGATGGGAAATTTCAGAAAGGTTGGCGTTGCTAATAGAGATTTTTCCTTTTTTTATCTCCCTATAAATACATGTGTGTGTGCATGTGTGTGTATACTTGTATAGATATGCACAAACATACACACACATACACACACACACGCGCGGATGTGAACGTTTGCACCCACTGTATCCGTAGGCTGGGCTCAGTTCTGTAGGGCTGCTGGTTCACACACACCTGTTTGGGGTCAGCTGTGCCCATTGCTTCCCCCAGGCCACGGCTCACACCTGGGCATGTTAGCTGGCTTTATCACCTTCCACGTTCTTGTGGGCTACGGAGGAATTCTCGTTGGCAACGAAAATTATACAAAAAGCTGCTGCATTTTTATGACTTTCTGTTTCCTCCTCCCAGTTTTACTTCAAAGAGGAGAATTTAACCCTGACTAGTTTCCATGCGGCTTATGATCCAGGTACTTGAAGCTGAAGCTTAACAAATGCTGGCATAATGCACAGATATTTAGCAATGGTGCTCATCTGTGTCTAGAACAACTTCTTTAAGGATGTAGTGATTTCCGTTACATCTTCGGCCAGGATGTCTTTCTGACAGAAAGCAGAAGCAGAGGGTTTCCTTCTGGAACCACGGGGCAAAATTTCTGTCTGGGTTATTCGAGAGATCAGGCTGGAGGGTTTCTCATCACATTCTGCTCTGAAGCTTTGTGGTTATGTGTAAGAGAGGGGCTGAAGCCTAGAAAAGTGAAAATGCATGCTGTCTCCACCCTTCATCTCTGAAGCTTCCCTTTGTTTTCTGTATCAGTATTCCCCAACCATGGTTTGAAAGGAGGCATTGCTGATAGTACTTTCACAAGATCACTGTCCACAGTCATCAAGGGAGGAGAGACACTCCAGATTGTCAGTTAACTCCTGACCTTGGCTTAACAGTCACAACATTTATAAGTCATCAATACAATTATTTGTAATGGCAAAGAAAGTGTTAGAGTCTATCGTGTTCATAGACCTCATTTAACTGTGTCCTGTCGCTACGTGTAGCACGTCCTGCCACTGTGGCTAGAACCTCCTATGACACCATTCACTTAGGTCTGTGACATGCTTTTAACATATCTTAACTGTTTTTGAATCCTTTTTAGTCATTTATATGTGTAGTCTTAACATAAAGAATCATCACCCTTAGATCCCAGTGAGTTAAACCATGTGCAAGGGTGCCATAGCTTTACAACTAGGAAAACAAACATCCTCTCAGAGCTGTAAGTTTGGCATTTGGGGAAAAGCTTTTCAGTCTAAGCGGTTTATTGCCTAGATTAGTGTTCTTTCTGTAACACTTGTGGGCAGTTAATTGATGTACTTTTTGATTTTAGTCCTCTCCAGGGAAGGCGGTGTTTTGAGAATCTGGGAGCTGTGGTGTGGAACAATTAATTTCTCAGTAAGCTCTGAAATCTCTGGCTTGTCAATTCTTCTGCCTCAGTATACCTATCTGTAAAACAGTATGTGATGTCCTTATGGCTAATTGGTGCTTAAGTGCTTTCAGAGTTCTGGGTAAACCACTAATTAGTCACAGTCATTTAGTCAAAATTACTAAAGTCTGATATTTTCCCATATACTCTATTAGTTCGGGGAAAATGTCTTGAAAATTCATTGATTTAGGCTTCCCTGGTGTATTTGCTGTTGTTTGTTTGTTTGACGATGACTTTCTGTGTTGTGGTTAATACAGATGTTGTGCCGTCTGCTTCTAGTTTTGGTGAACGTTCTTTTGGTTTAAATAGTACAAATTCCTCTTTCCAGAGAGACATGTAGAAATGAAACAGGATGCAGATACTGCTGCGATAACTATTTTGTTTCAGTATGTTCTACATCATCACTCTTGGTATTGGGATTTATCTCGTCTGCACCCTCTGCCGAACAGATCTATTTTATATAGACATACCAACATGCATGTACACAAAACACACATGCACCCACAGTCTCTTACATTACATCGTGAAAGAACCATAAGGTTGCAGCGTGTTGACTCAACTGTTTAATGAGGTGCAATAAATCTTGACAAGACCAGCTGGCACTTGAGTCAGGCTTCTCATCTTTTTACCATTACATTGAAACGTGAACAATAGTGGAAAGAAATATAACTCTTCTTTTTCTTTTTTTTGCTACTCGGACCTGTAGCGCTGTATTGAAATGATCCACTTTCGTGGAACACAAAGCACGGTGGATGCTGTGGAAAATGTTAACCATGTAAAGGCCCCTTTTCCTGGTTCTTTTTTCTCAAATTATGAAAACATTATTGATCTGACAGATCACGCAAGTGTGGTCAGCATTAATATTGCTGCAACACACATTGGCTGAGCAGAGCAGCAACGCTGAGTAATGATACCCAGAATGTGTTTCAAGTGTGGTAACGAGATGTGCTGTACCTCTTGCTTCCCTTGCCCTCGCATCTCACTTTCCACCTTCTCTAGCACATTGCTCTCTAGCAGCTACTTCTCATCATCAGACCTTTATGAACTTTGCCCCTGCCTGTCATCAGTCTCCTCCTCTGCTGCATGGCACACCATGAAATCCTTTCCTCTTTCTTCTTCTGCCTTAAGATCTTCTTCTCCCAAGGGACAATTGCTGGCTGATCATAGCTACCACCAGATCCAGCAGGGCTGACTACATTTCATCATGCTTGGTTATTCTTTGCTTCTGGAGCATCTTTTTAAAAAATACAAGCAATTAAGTAGCTTGGACATCTAAGCATGAGGCATGGTTCCAAAGCACCCATCTTGGCCTCCCATATAGGATTCTTTTTTAATGGACCAGATTTATTCTTGTGAAAAGAAATGTATTTAAATAATGCAGTTCTTGTTTTGGGTGGGTTTTGTTCCTGACAACGGCATCCATCAACCTCTTTCATGTTCTCAGCCCTACCACTTAATGCCAAACTATCCTTAAAAAATAATTGCTCCTAAACCAACTAGATACCTCTGGATTCACTTGAGAAAGACTGCCTGAGCTTTGCAGTGTATCCCATAATAATATCTGACATCTCCAAAAGTAATAACTGCACCTCGTTGCTTTGTGATTACAGCATTTGATGTGTGCTGGGCTCTGGTGTCTGGTGGAAGGAGATACATCCTGTAAAACAAAGTTGGACCCCCCTCTGGATGGCACTGAATGTGGCGCAGACAAGGTAATCAAAATGCTCAGTAGCAGTCAGTTTGTTTTTTCCAGCATTGTCTGCGGAATAATGTTTCCAAGATGTTCAGTATTTACCATAAACCCATATTTTTTACTGATTCTGTTAGAGAAACTGCTCAATTAACAGCTGGATTGGGTTAAATCTTTCTGATTTTATGTTACGTGTATTTCAGTAGCCTCTGGAGACCTCAGTAGTCAAGTTCTTGTGGTCCAGGCGTTCTACAAACACTGCAGGAAAATCCCCCATGCCTCCCTCAGCATGCTAAGTGCACAGACAGAGTACTGTGCAAGTCATGTTAAGTGCTCACTCACTCCTGTCATTTCTGTTCATTGCTGCCATTGGTATTTCATGAGTGAGGTGTTTTCTCAGTGTAAGCTAAGGTACTAGTGTTCTTGGCTATATGTGAGGTAGAAAGCGTGGAGAGCATTTAGGCTGTCATTTCAGGAGTGGAGAAAGATGGTTAAAGAAAAAGAAGCTACTTTAAAACTTCATAGTTTCTAAAAGTAGCTCAAGATGTGTTGATCCCAAATTCAGTGATGTTCAGTTATTTTTGAAGTATCGTTTGCTGTACTGTATGTATATACTCAGATGACTAAGGCATATATGGACTTTCCAGAACCCAGGTCAATGTAGAAAATTGTTAGAAGAAACACAAAATAAACTCTCAGGTTAGTGGCCCTCCCTCCAGTGAAAATCACCATTCCAGTAACTGGCTTCAGTGCCGTAAAGGTGGGAATTACTGAGGCTCAGCTGCTGCCTCCCAGCTGACCTATTGTGCTAACAGAAGGTGACTTAAGTGAACACCTTTGGCCTCTGAGACTGGCGGTGCGAGATGGTGTCTGGTTCATAAATGGGTGTAGTTGATTCTCCCAGTGCAGCTGATAACTTGTTAGGCTACAAAGTAACTTGACTGGTTTGGTAACTGCCAGCCCCTACTTACTGGTTTTGGATTCTCATATTTTTTGTATGGTTGGGGAGGTAAGAAAGGGTAAAATTAAAAAGTTTGTTGCTAAAATCAAAGATTAGAGACCTTTTTCTTTGCTTGCAAATAGAGATAAACAACGACAGGAAAAGCTGGGTCCTGGAAAGCATGACAAGGAAACCGAGACAAAAGATTTTTAGATATATGTTTTCCTAACTACAGGAGTCCTGGTGATTCGTAAGCCTGCTTAGCAGTGCTTACTGTGTCATATCCTGGACAGAGCAGGAGAATAGGCCAAGTTTGCTGCTTGGTCAGGAGCCAGCGCAACCTATTAGAATCAAAGGTTGTTTGGGGCTTTAGCCAAGTTGGGTCCAAAATACCTCAATTATTTTGTACATACTGGGAATACTGCTGATGAAGACGTTGCTTTGGGGTATAATTTCTTGGACTCGTTTTCTGTGAAGAGTGTGGCTTTAAGTCTTAGCGCGCAGATAATTATCTGCTTTATAAAGCAAGGGGCTCAATTCTGTGATTACTTTTTTTAATGACAGAGCTTCCTTCAGGGGTTCATTGAGGGTGACACTTAAACTTCTGTGTTTCACCTCCTGCCTTTCTCCTTCTCCCACCTCCATCTCACTGAAGCCTTGAATCTCTAGAAGCTTAAACATGGGCTTGTTGTAATCTCTCAGACATCCTTTAAAGTCCACCTGTGCAGGAATGTTTGCAAGATGGGGGCTTCTTTCCAGCCTGTGCTAACACAATTGCATTTCAGTGGTGCCGAGCTGGGGAGTGTGTCAGTAAAACTCCCATCCCTGAGCACGTCGATGGAGACTGGAGCATGTGGAGTCAGTGGAGCATGTGCAGCCGGACATGTGGCACAGGAGTGCGATTCAGACAGCGGAAATGCGACAATCCCCCGTAAGTCTTCACATCGTGCTGATTTCTTTTTGCATGTAGCACTTAGACAATCTTTGCTGCAAGAGTACAAGGAAGAAATGGGCAGCAGAGCTGTGCAGGGGACATGAGAGATTTCTTGTTCACAAGCAGCAAGGACCAGGTCAAAATCCTGGAGTGACTCAGAGTGAGGTACGTTCTGTGGAAGTAGCTTGAAGGGTTACCATTGGAAGTGGCCCATTGCAATGATTCAAACATGCATACAATTGAATTTAAAAAGTTCAGTTTGGCAGAAAAAATGGTGCTGTGTTTCCTCTCCAGCACTGCAGTGAATGAGGAGGGGCTGACCTGGATCTACAGACCAAACTGAGCCAATATGTTTGAGTGATTGGGTTTGCAGGGAGTGCTGGCTCTGGGCTTGGGAAGCGATAGAGTGGCTGACAGTGGTCATAGTGTCATACAGATGTGTTGGTAAAGCACCTTGAGGTATTCTGTACATCAGAATGTGCTGCATATGGAAAGTTTTCCTGCACACAGAGTGCAGTGGGTGCTGTTAGCTCCTGCAGAGTGACTACAAATAAGTCTACACTCTGCTTCGGCTTGGATTTTTTTTCTGATTCGGGAAGAAATTTAAGTGTTGTTATCTCCCATGTGCCATCCTTCATCCCTCAGGTCAACTGAGGCACATCTAGAAGTCTTTTCTTCTTATGGGAGGCCTGAACAGGTTACCATGGTGGCCATTTAACTGACCACCCCTGTTTGCATGCATTATAACTTCTGAGATGAGTGACGCTGCTCACAATCTTGACAGCAGCCCTCCAAGTTGTATATCTCCAACTTTATTAATATTTTAAGTTTTTTTCCACGGACAAAGCACAGGAAACTTTTCTTTTTAAATAGAGGCTAGCAACATAGTCACTTTGAGGACATGTCCAGTTCATGGATAGGCACACACTGGCTGCTGCTGAGTCATATTCATCTGAAAGGGATATTTTTATTTCTTTCTCTCCTTAAGTAAAGCTGAACTGCAATTGTGTATCTAAAACGTCCGGGCTTGATTTTTACCAGCTCATTTTCCTGAACAAGGGACTGAGCTGGTTTCTTTGCTCTCAGCTACAAGTCTCTTTAACCACAGTGCTGACCAAACCTAAATCCATTCATCATCATTCCTTAAATTACAGGAAATGCTCCCTCCAAGATTGCACACTGATTTTAAAATTCTCTTGCTCATATACATTCTTGGCTGGGGATACACACGTGATCTTCTTTTGCTTCAAATTCCTGGCGTCAGCCCACTTCTGCAGCTGGTTTATTCACTGTCCAAAAATATTGGCTAAGGGATTTATCTTTTATTTTATATATATTTGGTCTTGGGATTATTTTTTTTTTAAACTGGAATCTCTACTCCTGCCAGCTGACTTTTGAGCCTGCGGGACTATCTGTATTTTTAAACCAATTGCTTCACTGATTTGGTTTTTCCTCTCTGTAATTTCTCAGAGTATTTGCATGCATTGCCTCCATATGGTTGAAAGGCAGTGTGTCATGAGCCAGCTTGCATGTGCGGAAGTTTGGGTTGTACAGCCTTGTGTTCTTGCCTAGGCTTTGGACTATTGTTGTACAGTGGGATTGAAGAGAAAACCACTGGTTTAAACAGAACATGAGAATGACATCTCCACCCCTTCTCCAGTCCTATCTTGTCATGTAAAAGGATCACGGTAGTATAAATGGGCTTTGACTTCTTCATTTCCGTTAGTGGATGGATTCTTTTGGCATAAACACAGTGGAAGATGTCCGTAAAGTTGTCTACCAGGAGATCTCACACAGTCACTGTTTCAGGCATGTGTCAGGGTAGGTTTGATTTATACTGTTTATTAGAAATCCCAGGCAGTGCTAAAGCCCATGTTATACAGGGCTTGGGACCTGGGATTACAGGGATCTTTCCCTTCAGATTCTTTGGCAGAATCTGATAGAGGTAGTGCCCAAATTCTTGGCCTCAGCATTTGGAAAGGTGGAAGGAACACAAGGATGAAGCCACAAAAATGGAGTGAAGCAGGAAAAGAAAGGTATATGAACAGGTGCTAGGTAACCATTTGTGGGAGACCAGAAGGGAGTGACTGTCATTGTTTTTTTTCATCTTGCATGATGAAAACCCTCAGTATCCTATTTAAACGTGCCAAGAGGCCTGTAATACTGAAATACTATTACAGAGATCAGCTGAGTAGAGATAACTGTCAGTAAATCTGCATTCCCTACCCAAACAGTAACAGAGCAGAACATAATCAGCATAGCAGAGCTATGTCTTGCCCATTGCTCTGATTGCCTGTCCATGTCTGTTTATTGGTTTGCTCCTGAACCCCTTGAATAGATGCTGTATATTCTACTAGTATTTTACTAGTTAGTCTAGTAGAAAGCATCAACATGCTACTAAATAAAGTATGATGCTGTTGGACAGAGGAGAGCTGAAGTGGGAAGGTCTTGTTGGGTATATTATTTGTTGGATTACTGGGAGCAGAAGCATCCCCCAGATCTGTAGAATGCTCTGCTTTGTGGCTGATGGGGTGAGTGCATCCAACTATTTAATTTTGGGAGAAGCTACATCAGGAGGAGGCAGTTCATTTCACTTCTTAATTAGAAAGGGAAGACGGGTCAGGCTGCTGAAGGGCCGAGCAGGTGAGTGCAGGCCAAAAGTCACTACATTCCTGCAGTTCCCACTGACTGGGACTCGTGGGTGCTCAGGAAGTCTCTGTCTCCTAATGGATTTGGCTGTTACTTTAGTATTGGCAGTGACCGTTATTACCAACAGTGACAGCTGCTTGCTTCTGGTCTGCATTGGCAAACTCACAGAAAGTCCCTTACGAGTTAATGACATTTTAAGATTAAAGCCAAAGCAACTGCTGATGAGCACAGTAAAGAGTAGTCCTGCTGTGTCTCCTGTTCCATGGCCATCAGTTTTATTCCCTGCTCTTGACAGAGTGCTCTGTTACTCATTGGGTATTCTGACTGCTTTCTTTTTTGTTGGTTGTTTTTTTTTTCCTGTGTATGTACACACAAACATGCACAGAGTCACTTACGTTCAATGGCTACATCTCTTTTGCTGTAGCCAGAGGAATGGTGCTGAAGCCGAAGTTCATGTACGTGATGTCTTCATGTGAGTGCAGGGTTCATGTGGGAAGAAGCCTGCATCGTGTTTCTAGTCACCTGGACTGAGTGTCTGCCTCATCCAGGACAGGGCAGCGGACACGATCCTCCCAGAAGATTTCTGCATCAGTCTCAGCACATCTGCTGCCTTGCACGTGTCTGTGGCAGGAAAGAGGTATTAGTGGTGCGAATAGGTGTTTGTTCAGGCTGTTCTTCTAGCGACTCTGTGATGTTGCAGTGTCATTGGAGATCAGCATTTCCATTAAAAAAAACAGAGAACATTCTTTCTGGGATTAATGGAGCTACTGTAAAAATTTGATCTAGGCTGGCATAAAGCTCTTCTGTGCAGAATCAAATATTTCTGTTGCACCAAATGCTGAATTCATCAAGTCCAGCACACCTAGGGAATCAAAGACCCACTCCTGTAGTGAGCATGTAAATGAACAGGGCAACTCTTGCTATGACCGCTGATACAAATAAATGGTATACAATAAGGGCCTTGGTTTCTAATTAGCTGAGTGATATAACCTGATGTTCATTGCTTTTCTGGGAGGGAAGGGAGAAGAAGATTTGGAATTATCTGCCATACTGCTAAAAACTGGAATTTGGCTGGAGTTGCTTTTTTAAAGCCATCTGTTAAAGAAAAGTAAGAACATGACTTTATCTGTCTTTGCTGATTACACCTGGGGAGGCAGGTATGTGACAAATTCAGGAGAGTATCAGCAAGTAGCTAAAGAAATTATCTGTTAGGATGGCTAAGTCCTTTGCTTACTTCTTGTTTGTGTTTTGTTTTGTTTTGCAAAGAAAATATAGGCTGTTGTTGAGAGTTTGAGTTTTCCTTCTCTGGGAAATCATAAATAAGAATAAATAGATTTTGCAGGTGCCTAATCTTGATGTTGAATTAGTGGCATTTCCTGCATGTTTAAAAATCGAATGTGTGAAATGGCATGGTTTTCATGGAAGAGATTGGATACAGATTTGTTTCTGGACACCCTGCTTACAGTACAGGTTATCGCTATTTCTATGTTATTTTCATTTCAAACTGCTGAAGACAGAAGCTTAGAGGACATGTGCTGAAGAGACATTTGGTGTGTCCCCATTGTTAAGAGTGTTTGAGGCAGCAGTCAAAGCAAACGGTGGGAAAAGAAAGGTAAAACATTCCGGGTAGCCTGCCTCTGCCTTGGGCGTTTGGTGTGATACCTGACTTCAGTATTTGTGATGGAACCACAAATTATCTGCTGAACTGCCTGACTGTGCAAATGTAAATAATACTTAGACTTCAGGTGTCACGCTCAGTGCACCTTCCAAAGCCTAACTCTCAGAAGTTAACCATCAGTTAAGCAACTTGTTCCAAGTCACAGGAAAAGTTCGTCAGAGCTCAGGCCTGATGTCACGGCAGAACCCAAAGTTTGGGAGTGCCTTACTTCAAGTCCTGTCCTGAAATTGCTGGTACACACACACACACACACACACAC
>VZTL01028784.1:1264-19406 GCA_013400535.1 Scopus umbretta | reverse complement strand
TGGGCTTTATTTTGAGTAGGATTTGTATTGTTTTGTTTCTAACACAGCTTTTCAGTGCTGAAGATGTCTGTTAAAAGATTCTCCCTGGTCTTTATTAGATCCTGAAAGAATCTGAATTTACTTTTTATTTCTAATGTAAATTTCGAAGCACTTCTTTTAAAGATAGCCGTATGGATTTTTTCACTTTATGGTGTGAAATTGCTTACCTTGGCTTGATTATCATCATGAAAAGAGATTTGATTTCCTCAGCGATGAAAGCATGCAGCAGCATGCACCGACTCCTCCATACTCGATCAGTGCTGTGGAAGAAAGCCCGCTTCCATGGACTGGTTTCTGCATCCATGTGAGGTATCATCACAGTTTGGGATCATCCACTCTCACAGGCAGCAGCAGAATTTGGCCTTACGACAAGCCAAGTCACCTTGGCAGGAGGATGTGGGGTTCCAGCCCCTTCCTCTGCAGTAGCTATTTCCAACCTTGTACCCATGTCAGAAATAATCAGGAGGCAGTACCTCTCCAACCCTCTTTGCATCATAGCAATACTTCTGCTTCTGCACCCAGCTATGTGCTGGAGCTGGAGTGCGTATCAGTTGTGAAGGTAGCATTTTCAGTGCAAACACCCCTTTTTCTTATCAGAGAAATGGTAAACCCATGGGCAACACTGGTATAGAGCATATACATCCTGATTTCTCCATAAGTCTTGAAAAAACATAAAACTACCGAGATATTAAAAAGGCTGTTTAAACAAAGTTACCTATTTGTCATGCCCTGCCTTACCCCTTCCCTCCAAAAAGCCCTTCTTCCTTGTCTGAGTGCTGAGGTTACTATAAATACAATAATATACATAATTTTTTTAACTGAATGCAGTCTTTCAACATTATTTGTATTTATTGAATTCAACAGTATTTGTTGAAAAGAACACACTGGAGAGTATCTTTTTGAAAAGACGGAAATAATTCTGTTTTTTAAACACCTGCCAATCTGAAATGTATCGTGGTTTTTTTCCCTGCTCTGGTGAATAATTTTGTGTTTGGATACCTGCAATAGCAGGAGACTCATGTTCTGTTTCACAAATAAATCTGTAAAGGAATTGGCCAGCTTGCATGATTTTGCAGTATTTAGTAATGCAGATACTTACAATGAATATTTTGCTGAAGAACTGTAGCAGCTTTTTTGGTTTTAGAGGGAAAGTGTTTTTGTAGTCATTGAGGAATATGTCAAATCAACTTAATGCTAAAGCTTGAAAAGGGTAAAAAAAATAAAGTTTTACTGAAAAAATTGAGGTTGCGCCAGCCATCACAGTAAGCATTTCTTTTCTTGACGAAACTGCATGGAATACCTAACTGTCAAACTTTTACAGAAGTCAGCTAATATTTCCAACCTACTCTTGTATCAAAATCCAATGAAAAAGCAAGACAGATTTCTCTCTTCTTTTTTTTTTTCTTTTTTTTTTTTCTTTTCCTGCTTGGCTGCAAAACACTGCCTTTCTCTGCCTCTGATTCCCTTACTGCTTTCTTCTTTGTTTGTAAGTTCAGCATACGTCAGTGTCATTTCCTCTTTTGCCCCATCCTACCCTCTTTCCATCTTCTTCTGCCTTTTAGGTGTTCAGTATGTTTTTGGAGACACTGGTGGACTTCATCCAGGTCCATAAAGAAGATCTGCAGGACTGGCTGTTTGTACTGCTGACACAGCTGTTGAAAAAAATGGGTGCTGATTTGCTTGGGTCTGTACAAGCAAAAGTTCAGAAGGCACTTGATGTCACAAGGTAATGAGTCCTTAAAAAAAAAGAAAAAAAAAAAGATTCCAAACCCTCATACTACTTTGAAGTTTTTGGATTTTTTTTTTAGTGTGCTCTGAGATTCTGGGAAAAGCACAGGGCTAACAAAAGATCATGAAACTTCAGTAAACCTTGGTGCTTAAACATTTTGGTTGCCTAAATGACTCTTAGTTGAAAGGGTTTGAGTCCTTAATGCTAAGCAATTAATATGATACTACTTACCAGATTCCAAAACGTGCATCTGAGCCATGTGTTTGTTGTCTTGCCTTGCATTCAGTGATGCACTGCTTGTGTTTGAACTTCTTTATTTTGATATAAAAAAATGGTTGCAATGTTCATGTCTCAGGGTCAGCAGGCTTTTAAGGAGTTACGGCGATAATGGATTTGCTTTCTGTCTTCCTTCCGCTCTCCCCAGATTTCACTAGTATCCTGGTTCCAGAATGATGTTACGTGATTTTGGGGCCATCAGAGCTGCCAATCTCTGGCCAGTTTTATCTCCAAATGAAAGCTAGATTTTTAAGTAGAGTTGGAGGGGCTCTGGGACCTACTTCTCATCCTCCATTCTCTGAAGTATGGGGCAGTCTAGGCCTCTGCTGGACCTGTTCACGTGGCAGATCTGCTGTAAAATCTGGGGAAGGGTATGGAGTGTGTTGCTGGGAGAGAAGGAATATGGTCTGCCGCACCTCTTTTTTGCTGCTTCAGCAGAGCCGCTGAGGATCATACCCGGAGTGCGGTGCGTGGGGAAGTGGAGGTAGCCAGAATGGAGCGGGATGATTCAGAGAAGTGTGCAGGAGGGGTGTGCTACCTTTAGCTGTAGTACCTTTAGCAGTACTACTGTATAATAATTTGGGGATTGCACAGATTTAGAATCAGAATACTACCATATCATTAGTTTATTATTCCTTATTACTTGCATTATCTATTCTAGCTATAATTGCTTCAAAGCAGGAATTTCTTAAATTTTGCCCTATACACTCTAGGTGAATGCTTCTGAAAGTCAGATACAGTATCAAGAAAACTAGCAGAATTTTTTTTCTTTTAGAAGTACTAAATCTTTTCTTTACTGAAAAGAGTGAGGGCTTATTTAGTGCCTCTGAAGAGGTATTATAAGAAAATTTCATGTAACTTAACACAATTTGATTTGTTTGTTTTACAGGGAATCTTTTCCAAATGACCTCCAGTTTAGTATTTTAATGAGATTTACTGTTGACCAGACCCAAACACCCAGCCTGAAGGTAAGAAATTTCAGGCTTGCATAGCAAACAACAATGTTCCTTGATAGACATTTGCTTGTCTTAAATATTTGAATTTGGATTCGTTTTTTTGGTTTGGGTTTTTTGGGGGGAAAAATAAAGTTTTCAATTAGTGGATTTTGTTTTTGTAAACTTTCAGACAGTCAAGCCAGCACTACAGGACCAGCTTCGCTCTTTTTGGAGCTCAAAGGTTTTTGTCTGAATTATTGTCTTTATTCTTAACCCTATGTCAAACTCTTACAGTGTTTCCAATAATTTTTATTTGAATGCATTTGTATGCTACTACTAACCTTTGCGAGAAACTTTAAGCATGCAGATGTTCAATTTTAAACATTACACTAGTATGAAAATGTTTGCTGAAAGAGAGATCTAATAAAACCACAGTACAGTAAAAATGAGCAACAAAAATGTGGCCGTCTAACATCAAGCTGGTTATGCAAACTCACTCTATCAAGTCTTTTCTAATTTTATGTTTGTGATTTCCCAGTCGTGTTTTCCTAGTTCATAAATTTTTTTTTCCTGTGTTCAGCCTGATAGGTCTTGAATTAATTTAGATTAATATTAATATGAACTTGAGTTACTATATTAAAAATCAGCTCCCTTTGTGGTACACTTATTTTTCTGAAGCGGTGTGTAGCTTTATAATTACACACATTTTTACATAAGAATCTGTAGTCCATGGACCTGCCAGTATAACTGAAAAGTAAAAATGTATTCTGTAGTACATTTACAGTTCCAAAGAGAGTTGATTTGAGGATAAATGCATCAAATCCAAAGATTTACAACTTATGTAAATGGGGAAATAACAAGCATATAATAACTGGTATTTTCTGCTCTATCCTGCACGAAATATTTTTAAATAGTTTGATACTGCACAAGAATATGACTTTTCCCAAGTTATGTTGAACCTAAAGTCACATGAATATGCCTTTTTTGTCTACAATACAGTAAAACTTACATTTTTAAGCTTTTGAGGACAGTTGATACGTTGACCACTGTTGCTTCGTAGAGCTGTGTTAAAAAGGGACTGCTGTCATTTATTGAAGACAGCAAATGAGGTAGTAAAAATCAGTTTGTTGTTTAAATAAATCCTTGGAACAAATGGGGCTTGGTTTTGTTTTACTTGGTTTTCCTCCCCAGGAAGGTGAATTTGATGGTTGAGATGTTCTTTTTTTCCATACAGTAGTATAGCTGGTAAACACATACCGATCATGTTTCAAAGTTGAGAGTGTAGATTTGGAACGAGACATAGATTTCTACTAGGCTGAGTGGGGGCTAAGTTCAAGAATATTCACTATGCAACCTAGAAGGAATTAAGAAATTTGAAACACTTAATTGGAAGACATTCTGAAAATCGTTTCCAATATTTGAGAGAGACTTCTGAAATCAAGATACCAGTAAAAACTACCTCTGTAGAAGAACACCTGTTAGTCTGAAATAAAATCAAGAGTATTTAAAGTGAATTTTGGGGACAGTAAAGTACGTAACCGTTTAGGAGAAGGTAAGCTTTTTTCCAGAAGTGGTATCTACCTGCTACTTCCATCTTTGTGACATAACTACAACTTCAGGATCCAGACAGTAAAGTTATTGAACATAAGTTGCAGAAGTGTCTGTTTAATATCCACGTTCTTGAGTATTTTGTCTGAATCTCATCTTCAGTGCACCCAGATGTCTGACAGATTAATTGATAATCCTAGGGCATTACTCCATTTCTTGAAGTCTTCAGCTTTTGTTCTTACTCTGAGAAATTACTTTTTTGTTGGAGCATGTGCCTTTGGGCTAGATATAGTGAGAAACAGCATTCATTGTGACAAGAAGAATCAGAGAAAGGATATTCAGTATCCTTAAAGATGGTCAGATGTAAGAAGGGATGATAGGTCAGAAAGTTGCTCTGTGGAAGGATTCCCTTCTACAAATGACTTTTCCCTCTGTTTTTCATGCAGTAGTAGTAAATAACCATGATCCTCTAGAGTAGACTGTCGTTGTCGTTCTTACACTTAGAAACACAGCTAAACCTTGGGCAATAAAAGTCAAGCTTTTAGAGTGACCACAGAGGTGAGTTTGGATAGCTAGGCAGTAAGGGGACCAAACATAGAGAAGGTATAATTCTACTGACCTGATCCATGGAGGATGCAGCACAGTGTATTGTGCTGTATCTACTTACCTTTCTTTTGCTATAATTTTACATTTTAATTTTTGTAGGTGCAGTGAACTGCTGAAACACAGTTTAGAGGTGCCAGATGCATGTATCTATTTTGGTCAAATGTATGGATGGGCATAGGAGTCAAATTTTCTAGTTGGGATATAATCTATTAAGCTTATTTTCACAGGTGCAGAACATACGTTTTCCAAAGGATGGGTGTTGTCCTGAAACACACTTCAGATCATCACTTTCATTTTTCTTGGGTTGAATATCAAATGGCTCACACTCAGTGAGGACTTGTTTTAAGCATTGTGACCAAAGTTTGTTACAAGTTTCTGAACCTTTCTTTCCATTGAAAATACTGATTTGTTGACAAAGGTTTTTGTTGTAGTTGATCAGAAGATTTTTTTTTTTCTAAGTCCATATTAAAATTTCTGGATTAAAAAAACCCCAACCAACCAACGACACAGATTTACAGAGATGAGAGCGCCCTTAAAAATTCATCTTTAGTGTATATTTTAGTCGTCTGGCTAAATAATGGCAGAGGCAGTCACTCCTAATTATCCAGTAACTTAGGGACAGACAACTGGGATGTGGCAGTCTGAAAGTCCCTTTGTGCGATTGCTTCTTGTATTCAGCCTGAGTAAGGCGGAGTAGAGTCTCTCGCATCCCAGGAAAGCACTGCAAGAGATGGGTTATTTCTAGTTTAAGTAAAGCAGCTTCCCTACATTCCTCTCTCCCTTTTTTCTTTTTTCCTGTTAGGTGAAATGTTTCTTTTGTCTCACCCTAATACAGCAAATGAAACTCGGTAAACCTCAGATTTTTCACAGGACAGGAAAACAATTTGCCTTCTAGCACTGACTGTGTAGTATCCTTACAGTATTTCCTGAATCTCTGGAGGTAGTTACACATATTTTTGTGCTGGAATTTGTCATTTCATGATCTGTGAAAGATGTTTATGAAGCACATTAGTTCCATTTATGTCTAATGGGGTTTTTTTGTGAGTAATAGTGCTTAATTGTGGCTTGATCTATATTTCAGCTCACTATACAGCAGTGCTATTCTTAAACAAAATGTCTGTTTGTGTTATATGTTGTATAGGAAAAATGTCACACTGTTTACAGACCAGCAAAAGGACAATAAATTCAACCTAGAAAAGTACAAAGAAAGTCAAGACAGTGTTAAACTTCATAGACAGTGGTTTCAGATTAACAGCAACTGCTCTTTGTAAGAATTCCTGGAGCTGCTTTCATTGCAGCCCAAAATTACCTCCTCGCTCAGAGAGATTAAATGGATTGCTGAGGACTATGTTAGATCTTCTATTTCTAAATCTCAACTCTATGCGTACTTACTGGAAATAGTGAGAAAAATACATCATAAGTAGATTTGCTGCTATTACGGAGTTTACTTCAGGGTGGGATTTTTAATCTGTAATAATACTGTTTCATTATATTTGAGCATAGAAAGGTGCCCCTTCCAGAGTTTCTTCTCTCAAAAGTAATTAGTGAAAAACACTCTCTTTCAAAATAGGCAAACTT
This sequence comes from Scopus umbretta, assembly GCA_013400535.1. Lineage (NCBI taxonomy): Eukaryota > Metazoa > Chordata > Aves > Pelecaniformes > Scopidae > Scopus > Scopus umbretta. The sequence goes on along the minus strand of VZTL01028784.1, from coordinate 12,695 downwards.
AGCTTTGGGTGTCTGTCTCGCTGTGACAAGCTTTATTAGTGCAAATTCTCTCCATTCATCTTCTGTTCAGTGCTCTTCACTCTCCTGAGAGCCTCCATCTTTCCAGAAGTCTGTGCAATTTACTCTGTGGGAGCAGTTTAAACACTAAATAATACCGCGCTCTCAGATACAGTACTCCAGAATTTTTTCATTGGGAGAAATGCCTCTGGATGTTCTAAGTGTTACAGTTCTTAACAGTGACTTTGTAAAGATGTGATACTATGTATATTTAAATCGCAAACAGTGAAACATACTGCTGCCATAATGGTTTCATTTGGTAATCTAGAAATTTTAACTAATGCTGTGTGTTTGGAAAACCACATAGCCTAAGTTTTTTTGCTGTGGAGATGTTTGTGGGTTTTTTTTTTACTTGGAAAGAATCTAGCAAATAGTGAGGTTTCGACTGCATTTGTTGATATTGATCTGTATAAGATGGAAGCCTCCAGCTGTTGCTTGTTGTATAACTTTGGAGAGGTCAAGCTTTAACAGCTGCTGTGAAAATGAAGTATTCATTATTAATCTACATGTATCAGCTATCACTAACGTGTGTGTCACTTAGTGTATCTTGAGTGTTTAATAGCTTGCAAGTTTTCATGACCAAGGGAAATTTCTAAATAGCTGTGCTCAGAACAGTTTTGCTACAAGCCATGAACAATTAAGAATACACCCAGAACTCTTTTTCTTACTCATTATGGTGGACATAGGTGTCTCCCTCCTGGTAGGTATTTCTGGTTCGCTGTAATTACTACTGGAAATAAAAGCAGATGAGTCAAATACATGGCCTAAATAAATATTCACCACTTTTGTTGATGGGTTGCGTGATAAATCCCTGGGGCAGCAGAAGTTGAGGAGATAAATATTTAAGGGAAATACAGTCATAACAGCCATTTGCTCAAAGCTGTGCAGTTGTGCAGTGTTGGAGGAACTAGAGAGAGGCTGCAGTCTGGGATGTATAAGACAGAAATTCTGCCTAAAGAGTAGAGGGAGTTAGTGGAATAGGAGAATGATGCTCAGATAAATGAGGGAGTAAAGCAGCTTTTCTGTCCTCCTGGTAAATCCATGTGTCTCTCTACTAAATTTCTTCAAAGGAAAAGTGTGCATGTGACCCTTTCTAAGTCTTTTGTAGAAATGCTATTTCATACCTTTCTAGTATTTAATGGGAAGATTTGTGTGGCTTATCCCCAAAGATAGTGACTGCTCGACTTTGGTGTTTTATAAAAGAATGATGAGTGTTAACTACATAGTAGGAACTAGTAGGAACTGATTATTGGTTCATCAGATGATGTTCATTTTTCACTGTAGTTCTTGAAAAAAGTTCTTAATAATTCTGAATAGTTCTTTACAATCCTGATTATTCTTAAATATTCTGAGTGCTTTGGTTTTCTTTTTGTTAAATATAAGCTCCTGCATATGCAATGATTTATGTATGTTTTAGTTGCTACCTGTGAAATCTAAGATTTCTATTAATATTTGAATTTCTGTGGAATAACTCCCTTCTTGAGATTTTTTATCCATTTGTAAATGGATTTATTGCATAGAGTTTTATATAAGTGCTGAAAACATGTTTAGTTTAATTGGAAAAAAAATATCATTTTTATGTTAGGGAATGAACACTACTCCAAGCACACTTGTTCTTGCATCACATCATTTTTATTGTCCACCTGACTCTATTTCTCTTTGCAGGTCAAGGTTGCAATCCTTAAATACATAGAGACTCTTGCGCAGCAGATGGATCCAGGAGATTTTGTAAATTCAAGTGAAACTAGGTTAGCAGTGTCTCGAATTATCACCTGGACCACAGAACCTAAAAGCTCCGATGTTAGGAAGGTATGTTTGTTAAAGTGTGCTTAGAATTGCAGTACGTTCCAAGTATCTTGACAAATTAGATAAGCTAGTATTTCTTGCCTAAACAAAAAAAAATATTTTCTTTAAAACCAAACTTACTCTTTCTTAGAGAAAAGATACTTTTATATCCTTCTCGGCAAACACGCCTAATTTTTCTGTATAAAGTATCTGAATTGACAAAGTAAAACTTTGCAAAAAATGATGTGTTTAAGAATATTCAAGTAAAAGTTAAAATTAACACATCTTGAATCTCTCCGTTAGGGTTGTATTTTTATGTATGTTAATACGTTGAGATTATCTTTCATAATACAAGGAATAACTTTGTTTTAAGCACTATCTGGTACTAAAATCTCTTCAGTGGGCATTTTCTATATAGCTTTAATGTTACTTCAGAGACCACCCTCTGTGCTACTAATAGCACATTTGTAGCAGGAATGGTAAGTTTGGTAGCAAACTCGGTTCAATTGCTGGATTTCCTCGATTCCTTTCTGTTTAACGGAGGATAGGTAAATAACTGTTGACTCTTTGACAAAAGAAAGTTTGTGCTGTAATAAGGTAGTATTAAAGGTTTGTTCTTGTAATGCTGCAGTTCCAGTGCAAAACTCACTTTTCCACATAACTGTTATGAAGTGAAAATTAGTAATTGTGAGCTAAATAGATATACCAGGGATACAGAATAACCGTGAGAAAGATACTAATGGAGTCTTTGGAAGGGCTTTCTAAATAGTTGCAGTGGTTTAACCCAGCAGGCAGCTAAACACCACACAGCCGCTTGCTCACTCACTCTTCCCCTCCCCAGGAGGATGGGGGAGAGAATCAGAAGGAAAAAAAAAAAAATTGTGGGTTGCAGTAAAGACAGTTTAATAGGACAGAAAAGGAAGGGAAAATAATAACAATAATAATATACAAAACAAGTGATGCACAATGCAATTGCTCACCACTCGCTGACCGATGCCCAGCCAGGCCCCAAGCAGCGATCGCTGCCCCCTGGCCAACTCCCCCCAGTTTCTATACTGAGCGTGACGCCATATGGTATGGAATAGCCCTTTGGCCAGTTTGGGTCAGCTGTCCTGGCTGTGCCCCCTCCCAGCTTCTTGTGTCCCTGGCAGAGCATGGGAAGCTAAAAAGTCCTTGACTCAATATAAACACTACTTAGCAACAACTAAAACATCAGTGTGTTATCAACATTATTCTCCTGCTAAGTCCAAAACACAGCACTGTAGCAGCTACTAGGAAGAAAATTAACTCTATCCCAGTTGAAACCAGGACAATAGTCTTTCCAACTAGAGAAAGCAAAAATCTTTCCATTTTGTTTGCAGTTTGATGGAACAGAGTTTTGTTGTGGTTGTTTTGATTGTCACCAGCCATTCTGTCTTAGCTGCCATTATCAGCATGCTAACACTTTTTGAATGCTAAACAAACATGTTTACTTTATGGCTCATAAGTGCAAGTGTCTTTGACACCGAGAACTAGCTCTTCTGTTCCTTTTTCTCTGGGTATTTCTGCAGTTTGAAGAGTTGGAATGATTTATTTGTTTAGATTGTCTTTGCTATTTTCAATTAAGTTTGAGCTTTGCCAACTTCATCATTTCTGGAAACAGTACCAAAGCTTTCTTTCTTTAGGAGGGGCATTTTGTGGTAGAGAATTGAGAGAAAATAGTGGGAGCTGTCTGAGAAAGTGTGTAATGTGAAGAGAACAAAAATAAAGTAAACTTCCACAACTTCTTGTTATCTGGAATGTTTGTAATATGTAATACAAAAACATTGAAGAGTTTATATTGGAGATAATGTTTCTGTCTTTCACTTCTTACATAACTTCATGAGTATGAGAAAGCAGTAATAGATTATATCCTATGGACTTTTCTTGCTTAGTACTGTGTTCTAATGACATATATATGACCATGAGACAGAAGGAGAATTGAAGCAGCACTATCTCCTAAATCAGTAAAGTTTTAGTACTAAGACACGTGGCAAGCTGTCTTATCTGATGGTTCATATCTCTAATAAGCATTTTTATGTCAATAAGTAACTGAATCATGGAAAGAATTGCCAGTAAGTTTAATCATCTGGAACACCTTAATTATATGAAGTTTTCTCATTTTATTTTTTCTTTCCATAACACGGCTGTTAGAGGCAGCTAACTGCCAAAAGCCTTCAATAACTCTTGAAAATAAAATTTCACCAGTAAGTAGTCAAAAGAGTTATCCTGATGGTATAAAATGTTTTGTTCTTTCAACAGGCTTCAGAGCCGGCTATCACAGGCTTTTTCATTTCATTTATTTTAATAAGCTTATAGAATCTAGTGTGATTTCTTTAAATTAAAAGTTTTTGCCAAGTGTATTTCTCTGTAATTGATGGGTTTGGAGCTTTTCTTTTTTTAGTAAAAACATTTCCAGTGCTACGTATTATGAAAAATCTTTTTTTATTAGTCTGAAGTCGGGCAATCTTAGTGCAGTTCAGTGACATGGGACTTCTTTCCTGGAAGGTAAGAGTCTGTGTTTCAGAACTTAGATTTCTTTTAAGATTAGAATGCTTCTGAAAATAATTAGAATCTTCTTAGAGTTCTTCTAAAAACAAAGCAAAAAAAATATTTCTCAGCCTTACCGCAGACTTTTTAAAGATGTTATCTGTATGACTGGGCTTAAATCTCAAGAGAGTGAGCTTATTATGAGGAGAAGAAAAGCCTGCAAATACTCTAACATGCGTTTTTTGTGTGTGTGTCAAGGAAGAGAGAGAAAAAAATAGGTAATTGCATAGTTGAAAACCCTCTGTGAGTCGGTATCAATTTTGATACTTTAGGTTGAGCTTCATTCTGGGCAGACTTGATAGTATTGGTTCCTTTCCTGATACAACCCTGGACCTGCCTATTGTGTTATTTTATTGGCAGCTTAGATAGACACAGTGTTGTGGAGTGGAGACATGGATAAAGGAACAGAAAAAGGAGAATGATAATTCCCAAGCCTTTGCTCAGCTGCAGGATTTGTTTTGGTTTGTATCAATTTCTGTTAAAAGGCTGACCATCAGAAATAACAAGGGAAAGAGAAACATTAAAGGTGGATTGTAGAGGGCATTCAGGGTGTTCACTTGAAGGGAAGGCTATCAGAGGAAGAAGGGAATAAAAGTTAAAACAGCCAGTCACGAGTGTGCAAAGATAATTTGTGGCAATCGAACATGTTAATATTTTTGTCGTTAAACTTAATACTAAGATGTGTGCTGGTATGTGTACTCATACCTTGGCTTTCCACTTCTAATTAAAAAATGCTACAGTTCATTGCTCTGGAAGCAAAAGGAGGGAAATAAATGTCTAAAAGAATTTTCTAAACTACTTGCTTTGCAGCATATTGCTGCTTAAGCAAGCTGCCTATCATTCTGTCTAGCATGAGGCACTGGTTCTCTCCAGTGCATGGCAGACCTTGATGGTGAGCTGTATAAACTAGACATAGTTGGTTAATCTTAGAATCAGAGTTTTGTACTACAAAGAAACTATTAAACAATTCTGGAGAGCTTAATCTCTAGCCTTTCATTGCGTGTGTTAGTTTAGTTGCTCTGTTGACAGGTTGGTTAGCCTATCTGGTGAATATTCATCAAACTGTACAAACATTACTAAGTCATGCAGTCAATGTTCCTTTGCTAGAGGGAACCCAACCATTGTGTAACTTCCTGTGTTGCTTGGTCAGTAAAGAGCTCTGATTTTAAATTCAGATTAAAAACATATATATAGTAAAACATACCGTAGGATGATGTTAAAGGTGAACTATTAAAATTGAGGGTGTGGGAGGTGACATCCAGTAGATGACAAACTCCAATACTTAACTGTTTTCATCTTTAGAATGTGTAGTCGGCTAAATTACTTCTCATGATGTTTGCCTGTCTTCTAAAAAGATAAAGGAAGTGCGGCAGGAAGGGGTGAAGGTCAACTAACTGGTTTGGCTGTAGGCTAAGTTGTAAGGAGTATCAAGTGCTGTGATCAGAACTCAGAATCAAGACTATCTTATTCCAAATTAGGGTATCTGTTTGGGTTTTTCTTTTTTAATTTCTAAAGTGGTAGCTGTTCCCTTTCAAGCTATTGTGTTGATTATCCATCATCTGTAATTACCACTTGCAGAACTCAGGAGAAGGAATTGCAGGCTTGTTCCTGCCTGGTGTGTTCCACTCCTCTCTTTGAATTTATTCAACTTGCCAAACCCTTTAAAAGCCATTTTGCGAATCCCTGCAGCACTTTTTTTAGTAAGTAGGGATCTGTGTTTGGGGGGTGTTGAGGAGCACATTTCTGAAAGACTGTTTTTTAGGATGTTTGTGTAAAGTGTAAGCTCATTGTTGTGTGCCTGGATTGACCAGTATTTGAACTTCCAGCTTACCAGAAAGTACGAATTACTTTTGTTCACATCTGTTAACATTTTTATTCAAGCTTGATCAAGACTTAAGTCACATTTTGTGATTACCACTTATTATAATATCTCTTCCTGATAAAAATACTTTAGAAACTCAAATTAATGTCTTCAATCTGTACCTTCATCTTCCAGGCTGCACAGTCAGTGCTGATTTCCCTTTTTGAACTCAACACTCCAGAGTTTACAATGCTATTGGGTGCTTTACCAAAAACATTTCAGGATGGAGCCACGAAGCTTCTCCATAATCATCTCCGGAATACAGGCAACAGTGGTCAGGTATCTATACCTCTCTTCTTCTTTCTGAAGTTACTAGCGTTTTGAATGTAAGTCCATTTCAGTAGAGTTATTTGTAAGAGCAAGAAGGTTGGTAGAGGAGAGGAGAAAACCCGAATCCTGTGTGAAGTCTGTCTTGGTAGCAGATATCACTCTTTAGGGAATGCCTTTTCTTTTTCCTCCGGAGAATGATACTTTCTAAGTCTAGGTTGCTTCCAAGTGACTTAATAATTTGAATGTGCTTTTTAAAAGTAATTTATCTTCTGCTTTACTCATGTCAAAGTTACACCTGATTGAAGTTCCTTGTAATTGGTTAGCCAATCCAAGAAATTAAAGAGAAGCTCTTTAAATGCTTCTGGGCACTAGAAAATAAATAAATACAATAAAAGGGAAGCTGAAGTCTTACTGGAGTATCTCTTCTCACCTGTCCTCCTCCAGGGATCAATGGGAAGTCCTTTAACAAGACCTACTCCACGCTCCCCAGCAAGTTGGTCAAGTCCTCTCACTTCCCCAACCAATACATCGCAGAACACTTTGTCACCAAGGTAATACAGGCTGGTGCTGTTACAGTTCTGCACCTAAGGCTTCATTACACATTATCCAAAATTATAACCCCAACAGCGAAAGTGTGGAACGAATTTTGCAAAAAGTGACAGATGCTAAAAAATAATCCCCTTCCCTTCACAGAATGACAGTACGGTGAACTGCTTAGGCTCCCTGAAGGGTCTGACAAGTGCCAAGGCTGGCCTGAGATGGGAAGGGCTGTGCACTTTGGAGTGCAGATGAATTAGCAAGAGAAGGAATGGAAGTGTTCAACTCTAGCAAATGTTAGAACAGGTCAGCTAGGTCATCAAACCAGACTTGACATTGGGGAGACTGAAAAAGTAGTAGTTCATAAATGTTCTGGTCTTGAATTTTGTGATGCCAATGTTGCCAGATAAGTGGATTTTGTAGTTTTGCTTTTAGCAATCAACTTACTGCGAAGACTGTTGAGTTTTATCAGTCCTATTTACTTTGGAACTTCTTTCAGTAAGAGAGAATGTTGTAAAAATCCCAGTTTTTTCATACTCATAGAGCAAAAGAAGTTTGTTTCTTCAGGCAGATGTGGCTACATAAAGTAGCCCTTCCCTTAGCTAGCTACTCCCAATGCTTTCTCTGTCAGTGGCAGTACACTGACTAAGGTGTACCATAGTACAGTTTTGCTGTGTGGAGAGCCAGCTTTCCTCCTTAATCTGTTTCATGAAAAATAATAATTAGATTAATATTTCTTGAGTCTCTGTAGTTCCATGCTAATGTTACTTAAAAATATGGGGTCACAAAATAAATCCATCTTAATTCCTATGTCCTTCTCTGTGGCCTACAGTGCTTTTGACTATGACACTGAAAATATGAATTCTGAAGACATTTACAGTTCTCTTCGTGGAGTCACTGAAGCCATTCAGAATTTCAGTTTTCGTAGTCAGGAAGATATGAATGAGCCTGTAAAACGAGATTCAAAAAAAGATGATGGCGATTCAGTGAGTATTTAAACTCGGTGCATCTTAGTATCAGCAAACCAAGCCAATGACTGATTTATTACAGATGATAAAGCATCTTTTTCAGTAAGTTTGTATGTTATGACTTCTGAAATGGGACATTTCTCCTAAATTACTTCAGAGCATTAGAAAAAAGACGTTCCTAGTCTTGAACCACATTGTGGAAGTGTAGATGCAAATTCTAAGGAGCACTAGCTGTTTGTTTATTTAAAGTGTTAGCAGTTTAAAAATAGATTATCTTGCAAAACAGCTGGAGTTCAGTTTTTGAGAGGTCTACACCTTAATATATATTTTTCCAAAGGTTTTATTTTATTCCGTACAAAACCTGTGGGTTTTTCAGTGCTACATGCAGTGTTTTAAACTTCTGTTTCTGTGAAACTTTGGCTTTCAGATTTGTTGAGCTTACCAAATATTTGTATGCTTAAACATGTTTCTAATTACTTAGCATCAAACTTCTGAGATAAAATACTGACAGCTTGTTTCTAGTTCATGAGTTTTTTTGGACAGTGTACACACTTTTTTTTTTTTTTCCTTTTTAAGGAAAGCAAAGTTTAGGGAACTGTTCATAAGACTTCTTATTTGAAGGCTAGTTTGACATTTTTGAAATTTGTAAACTCCTTGAAATTTTTAAGTTTTGGCTACATAGATGAATTAGTAATGTAGTTAATTGAAAATTGTAAGTGTATTTCATATGTTCATATGATATTTCTTTTCCTGCAGATTTGCAGTGCTTCTGGAATAGTAGACCTACGAGCAGGAAGTGGTGTGAGCGATACAGGCCGAACAGCTCTTGATAACAAAACATCATTACTCAACACAATGCCTCCCCACTCTTCGCCACGTTCACGAGATTATAACCCATACAATTATTCTGATGGTATCAGTTCATTTAATAAATCTGCTTTGAAAGAAGCCATGTTTGATGACGATGCAGAGCAATTTCCTGATGGTAAGCTTCAGGTTGCATTCTGGGCTAGAAGAAAAATGGTGAGATTTTCCATCTTTTAGTTCAGTTTCCGAATTTATTATTAGCAATACGTGTATCACCACTGCTGCTTTTCTGAGAGGTTTTTATAGATACTGTATTTCAAATTAGTTTCTTTGTTAGTAATCCTTTTGAGTGATATTGTTGATTTACTTGGTATTTGTAGAGATTAAGGGTAAAAATGAGATAAACACTGAAGTATATTGTACACCTCTGGTAGCACATCCTGCAGCAGTATTGTCAATATAAATTTACTTATCAGTTTGGTTTATGGTTGAAATTAAGAGAGGAAAAAAAAGATTTACAAAAAGGAAGTAAAACTGGATCAAACTAGTTTGGAAATTAGATGAAAGATAAAGTATTTTGTTAATGAAATATTTGTATTTGAAACATGACATTAGCGATTTCTATTGACTAAACAGTCTTTAAAAAAGAAAAAAAAAAAAAAGCAACAAAACCAGCTTTTACCAGGCAGGTGGCTCTTCTGGCCCATGTATATCTAGGAACTTGGGCTGTTACTTTGTAGGCTTCTAAAGGTTCTTTTTAATATTTCTCAGTATATCTTTGGGCAATTTTTTATATGTAAATGTTGGGAACGTTCCAAAGTATCACCGCTATCGTTATTTTAAGAAGTAGTAGGTGGTTTTCATAACCTGGTATTCGCTATTGTTGATAATTCATATTCAGTTATAGATTAAAATCAGTCTTTAAGTTAACAAATTTCTTAATGGTGAGGGACAAATGAATTTTTCCCCTTCTGACTGTTTTGCTTCTGTCACCCAGCAAAGATGTGTTATAGAAACTCTTGAAAAACAAAGCTGTTTTCTGACACGGTGTTTTATTCAGTTATTCTATAAGTTGGCTTTAAGTTTACATTAAATTAAAACCAAATCCAAGTAAGGTGCATTTCTCTTGTTTTCTTTTCTGTTTAGTGAAGAGGCATATGGCCAATTACTATCTTCTGAAAAAGATTGAGGGGAAAGCAAATGTTTACAAATCATGTCATGTAAATATCTATAATTAAATACCTTTGTTATGCACATACAGATCCAGTTTATGATTGAGATTCTGTATTACAGGGATCCTGTTGTTACATAGGATAAGCCTCTTTATACCTTCGGACAACATATTTCTGGATATTGCATTAAACCAAATGCAGTCTGTGCTGCGCCAGCAGGTTCTGGTTTTGTGAAAACTCATGACTGGCTGGAGTGAAGCATACCCACCCAGTATTAGTTTGCCCTGGCTGGAGGAGTAGTGCAATGCATTATTTAAGTCTGCTCTTTAACGGATCTTAACAAAGTACTTTCATTCATTCCTGTGTTCGCCCTTAGGTTTTAGTTGTACCATGTGCATTCTGTCATTTTTGTGCTACTTTCAGAATGTCATCTAAGATAACTTTGGAAAAGTCTGCATGAAAAACGATACTCTCTGCAGATACTTTGTGCCTACAAACCCTCAATTAGGAGTTGCATGCTTTTCCCGTAAGCCTGTAGCACTCGTTGGATGTTAGATTTTAATTTTCAGCGACTCCACCAAATTGCTGCCTGTTAATGACAAAGGTCCCGTTTTTACTGGACTCCTAGTTCTCTTCTCATGTGTTACTTGGAGAAAGATGCGGAAATACAGGGCTAGATGGGAAATCCTTAGCTGCTCATATAGTCTCGTCAACAGCGCTGAGGCATGAATGCGTGTTCTGCAAATGGTTTTTCTAACAGCTGAAAATCTCCAGTGGAGGAAATGCCACAGTGTACCCCACGTGGCCATTTGAGTGTTTTGCCTCTCTTACAGTAAAAAGGATTTCAGAGTAACAGCCTAAATCTTCCAGCCACTAGCACTTTTCTTTTTTTCCCAAGGGAGATGCTTTTTATCTGAAGCATAGGGAAACCTGGCTTTCTAAGTGACTTGCAGACTCCTTAAAAGCAGTCCACATATCCGGTTGAAAAACAGCGTTCCTCTTCAAAGCAGCTCATTTATTTCAGCTTACTTCCATGGATTGTGTTTTCCAAACATCTTCCTTTTTACCTGCCATTTTGTATATGAGCTTAAGATTTCTGCTTCTGTGTCTTGCCTTACACTTAATCATCTTTTTTCTTTCAGACCAGTCCTCTGATTTATCATGATAATTTTCAATTTTTATCCTGTTTTCCAGAATGTTTGCAGCTGCTTTGAAATATGTCATCTGCAGATTTTATACGTGGTTTCCATACTCCTCCAATAGCGTTAACATAAGTATCAAATGGCTCTGCACAGACCTGAGCAAGGACATCACTCGTATCCTCCTAGATTGATAGAAAGTCATTTATAGTCCAGTCACCCTGCAAGTGATTCATCAAGTTTTGCACCCACTTTGTTGGCTTTTTT
>VZTL01028782.1:0-19054 GCA_013400535.1 Scopus umbretta | reverse complement strand
GGAAGGGAAAATTAATAATACAAAATAGGTGATGAACAGTGCAATTGCTCACCACCTGCTGACCAATAGCCAGTCAGTTCCTGAGCAGTGGTTCTCCGCTCCCTGGCCCCCCAGTTTCTATACTGAGCATGATGCCATATGGTATGGAATAGCCCTTTGGCCAGTTGGGGTCAGCTGTCCTGCCTGCGTTCCCTTCCAGCTTCTTGTGCACCTGGCAGAGCATGGGAAGCTGACAAGTCCTTGACTAGTGTCAGCACTACTTAGCAACAACTAAAACACCAATGCATTATCAATATTATTCTCACACTAAATCCAAAATGTGGTACTATGCCAGGTACTAGGAAGAAAATTAACTCTATCTCAGCCAAAACCAGGACACTGTCTATGGCAGGGAGGGTGCAACTGGATGATCTTTAAGGTCTCTTCTAACACAAACCATTCTATGATTCTATGATGTCAAACATGGCTTTGAAGCGATGAGGCAAAGGCAAATATTGCCATTCCCTCCACCTCACTGCAAAGAAAAGAATCTCTTCCCATTAAATTTCCATTTCTCTACTGCTTGTAGCATCCCAGCCCACTCCCTGTTGCCTGATGCCTCCCTGAGAGGCATCACACATTCACTGTCTCTCAATTACTCAAAACAATTGAACATATTTTGATAATATTTAAACAAGTTAAAAAAATCCATTAATAAACTGGGAATTACTATGGGCTGCTGGTGGGAAAGGAGCTGCTGGAACACAGAAGGATACAGTGGGTTCTTCGGATTTTCAGAAGGCAAGGTCTGGCAGATAAAAACTGCTAAACATGCCAAACACCTTTCACATGACCAATGCACAAGGTGGTTTTATCAGATTTCTGGTGCCAGTGTTTTTTCCCTGATCAAAGCTGCCCCATTTGACTTTCATATCAGATGACTGCTGGATATTGGTATTTAACAGCAGTCAGCATTAGCAAGGATGTGCGGCTGCTCCAAGAGTTCATGCAGGAAGGAGGCAGCTGTCCTTTTTTGAATTTCAAATTGACAAAACAGGGCCACCAAAAGAATGAATAATTACAAAGGTGAGGAAAGGCGAGAATGAGTTGAGAGGAGTTGTGTTAGAGATAAAACATGAGTGGGAAGAATAAGCAGTAGGGAATAGGTTATAAAGTACAAGTGATACAAAGTCTACAGCAAGGACAGCAGCAAGCAGCTGGTTCAGTAACCCCTAGACAATAAAACTGAAACAGCACAGTATTTTGGTAATAATCTATCCAAATTCAGGCAACAGACTGAAGACAGACCCTTCAAGTCCCAAGACTCTCTCCCCGCATCCCAGTTACTGGGGTATCAAGAAGTTGTGCATGAGGTCAGCCCAACCCCAGAAGGAAGGGAGAAGTCCAGCTTCACATTTGGCATTTATGAAGCACTGAGGTGGTGACAGACATGGTAATGAAAACCCTTCCAGCTACACTCGACAACTGAGTATTTCACTGTGTGTAACTTCCAAATATCTAACATGGAAAGTATTTCCTACACTAAGGCCAGATACTGTACCTGCACTTACCTCAGTACCTCACAGATAGGACCTTCTTGCTCTGCTACTTGGGACACTAAATCCATTAGGCTGTATCACTTTCCTGTTGACAGGAATATTTTTTTTTTTTTGGCATTTAAGGCAAACAAAGGTACATTATCACTGCAAAATAAGCATAGAGGAAAATAAACAATAGTTTGAAAAAGGAAGTAATGACCAATGCAGACTATCTGAATTCAAGTGATCTTTTCCCAACTGCATACTGCAAAATTTGTATGTGAAGTACAACATCTTCACTGTACATTTTTTCAGGGAGAAAAAAAGTTTCACTTCAATTGTTTTCCTCTGCAGTGCTTGTGGAAAGTTTCAAGCCTCAGCACTGGCTTTTCAGTAAGTTCCTCCTCTTGATCCCTCCCCAACTTGAGTCAAGTTACTACTGAGTCTCAAGAATAAAACATTTTTTTTGTTCAAAGAAGCTCAACTTTTGAATAAGTAAATACACACCACAAAATCAAACTTGGTCCTGTTCATGGAATATTTACAAAATATATTAATATTAGTCAAAACTAAAAGCCAGATGCTTGAGATGCTTCCAAATCAATCTTGGACAGGTAGAGAAAGCAGCACCATGGCCCAGGTCCACCAGAGAACTTAAGGACAAGGATACCAAACAGCAGCAGGCCTAGGGTAAGTGCCCAGGTCTGAGAGCATTGCTTCCACTAAAGATGTAGGTACTCAAAAACGGGACTCTTGTTAAACACGGTAGTTCAAGCCAACCAATGCAAAATGCCAAAAAGATGTGTGAAATCCCACATCCTCCCCAGACCCATCCACACTCCTGCAATCCTAATTTGGACTGTGTGAGCACCTGGATCCCAAACGCTCACCTTATGACACCTGTTTTTACTCCATAACAGCTTAGCTGCAAGAGCACTCAACTAGGAGGACAAGGCAGGCTATAAGATCTCCTGAGCATGCAGGGACTGATGCCACCCTCCTGTTGGGGTTTAACTTGGCAGGCAGCTAAACACCATGCAGCCATTCGCTCACTCTCTCCCTCTCCCGTAGAATGGGGGAGAGAATCGGCGGGGGGGGAGAAGGTAAAACTCGTGGGCTGAGGTAAAGACAATTTAATAGGATACAAAACAAAGGGAAAATAATAATAATGATAAAAGAATATACAAAACAAGTGATGCACAATGCAATTGCTCGCCACNCCAACTGGTATGTAAGCCTTATTGTCTTCTTTTAATTCAACACGAATTACACAATGTCAGGGAACAGTTTGGTTCCCTGTCGATTACACTAGGAAGAAAATTCACTCTCTCCCAGCTGAAACCAGGACACCTTCCCAGAATCAAACCTCAAACATGAAGTCGGGGGGGCGGAAATAATTAAACAAACAGTTGATGCTAGGTCACGTGGTAGGATGGACATTAGCCTGGCCATTTTCTCCCCAGGAGACTAAGAAATCACCTGTTCATGCTAAGTTCTTACAACGGCAACTAAGCACTATACAAATCAAAGATGCAGCAGTTAGCTCCAGCAGCAGTTGAAGATTTAACATCAAGACGGGATACACACCAACAGAAGAAGAATTAAACTTCTCTTCAAGGCAGGATGGATAATCATACATTCCCTCCCTTTACAAAGAGCTTTATTTCTACTTTTAGCTTCAGCAGCTGATTTTTCCCCCATAACTGCTTAATTTTTTTCAGATAATACTTAACCATAATACATTGCTAAATGGCAACACTGATGTCACTCTGATCTGTGATTTCAGGAAACAAGATCAATTTAGTTACATAGGAGTACTGGGAGCAAAGTTAGACATCTTGTTCAGTTTATTTTCATGTGACTTCTGCATAATTGATAATATTCGTAATTTAAGTTTACTTGACTCAAAAACTCTCTTAGTATCTGGTTAAAATTTTTGTTTTCATAAGATTTGATGCAATGGAGGCAGAGTAGAATTTCTATTTGGGTCTGGAGTGAGAAAGTAGCAATCTTGTAGTATGGCAAAAGCAACATATTTTGTAGAAAAATACTATAGTGACTGTTGTAAAGCCTTTATGTCCTGGGTATTCAAGCTACACATGATTCTAAGGAAATTTTGTTGCTTTCTTGATCCTCTGATCTTGGACCTTAAAAAGGCAATCATAATCTGGTAACAACTTTGGGCTGGCCTAAAATAAACCTACACAATTCCCTTAGTATCAGAGGACCTATACCAGAAGATAATTTCAGACCAGCCATCCTGAGAACAGTCAAAGTGATATTAAAAGCTAAACAAGAAACTTTTCATAGAAAAGGAATAAACACAGAAGGCTCCTACAATAAGACACTCCATGCAAGAAACCCAAACTAGAACACATAAATTCCCTCACAATCCAGGAAGGAACAATAACATACTGTGAAAGAGGAGGAAAGCCCAACACTCCTCACCACTGGAAAGCCTGACTCCAAGACACGAAATCCAGCTTAGCAACTTGGGCCAAGCTCAGGAGCAGGAGGAGAATGCAACTGCCATGAGGCAGCACCATGCCGAGGAGTGTCAGAACAATCGTGCTACATCCAACACATATTTTCTAACTCCACCACTGCCCCATCCCAATTACTGTGGCAGTGACAGCTAAGGGACGCCTATCATCCTTCTGCTTACCACAGCAGCTGTAGATGCACTTCTCCAGTAATGGAAATATCAGCTGCATTTCTGAAGAGCTTGTCTGATCCTGCTTACAATGATGTCAGCAGCAAAACTCTCAACAGACACTGGAGCAGGATGAAACCAACCGTGATAATTTTAGTGTTTGTTTACATACTGAAGCAAAAGCAAATTACTACTTCTCCTAACAGGAGACACATCAGTGTCCCCACATCAGTGAATAAATTATCAAACAAAAACAAAAAAAAAGACTGAAATAAATATGCGACTCTTCAACCAGATACCCAAATGGAAACAGCCTGTACACAAATAAAACTATGCAAGACTACAAAAGAGAGACTTTCTCTCCACAAGCCTTTACCCCAATGACGTACGTAACTTCTGTTACATTATCAGTGGCAGGTAAACTGGACAAGGCAGAAAGACCTACACAATAGTTACAGAACAAGCATGTCTAACTGTACAGTGCTTTCTATTGCAAACATGCTTTGAAGATTTAATTTTTGTACCTGAAGTTTCCTATGCTTTCTTCAGGTAGAGAAGCTCATACGCTATTGAAGTAGCACGCTTCCTCTTCTTGTTTCCTTTGTGGCATCACCAGTTCTACTAGGAAATGAAAGTTTCTTATCTTCTGTCCACCTTGAAGTCTTAATACAACCTACATATACTATTAAGAGTTTTCTACAGTCATTTGGCAGCAACACCAACGATCTTATTGAAGCCTTGGTTACATGAAAAGATGTATGGGTGGAAAACAATGCTTGGAGTAAGGTCTGTGGCAACTGTATGCCCAACTTATTTCAAGTATTTTAGGGATTGAAAGGAGCAGAAATGTCATTTTATGACTGAAGGTCTTTTCAAAGATGAAAATCTTAGGTAAAGCCTCCCTGCAGAAGGTCTCTGGACTTCCTTGATCTTCTCCAAGCTTTGTTCTACATTTACATCACCCCGATGAAAGATTCTCTCTTCAGCACGTAACACCCAACTGTATATGTGTTTCAAAGGGGTAGATGATTAGTGGCTTGTATTTCAAAATTGGGCATTACTACAGCTTAGCATTGCTCTGTGACTTCAAAAATACAGGACCAAAGCTTTCACTCGGCCTGTAACAGTGGAAGGACCGTCACACTTATCAGAAGTGAAGCCTGGGCTCTTCTACTGGCAGCACGTGGAGCAGCCCCAGTGCAGCTGCAATGACAGCAAGCCCACTGGAAGGATGCCACCCTAGTGTGTGAGCAGGGAATGAGCTGGCACATCAAGAAGCATTCACGTCCCTTCTTCTAGACCTACAGGACATGCTGAAGCAATACGGTCCTCAAACCAAAGATACTTCCCTGGGTGTCAGAAGCAAAGACTCGTGGAGACAAATTATCTTGATGGCTGTTCAAGAATGTGAGGAGATGTACTCACATGGGTTACAGGTCCAGTGCTTGGGCCTCTGGTGGTGCAACATGCAAACACAGGGGTCTGACCGAAGGACTTTACCGCAGAGGCCATGAGTGCCACCTCAGTGATCCAGCTGGGTTCCAATCCTGGCTGCAGCCCAGTTTGTTGCTGGCCAATGCATGCACTGCCAAATTCCTGTACGTGACGCTTCTGCTCAGCGTCACAGCCCCAGGAGACCTGACCTCCCCCGGACATTGGGTTGAAGTTAGTCTTAAGAATCTCTAACTATTTTTGGTCTCAAACTCAGGCTTTTTAAACTTATTGTTACAGATCTCAAACCAGCAGAAATGTTGACAGGCAGCCCAGTTTTAAGGGCTGTGTCTTGTTTACACCAGCAGCTTAGGTTTGTTTTCTGTTTGTTTGGGGTTTTTTTACACCACAGAACCAATTTCCCATAGGCAATCTGACTCCCCACCAGCAGTGACAGCCACATGATCTGGGTGCCCCAGAAATGTGAAACACACCTAGATTAATAAATGACACGGGCCTGGGACCAGTCTCTGGCAGTGAGGCCACCTGGCACAGAAACCAGCAGCTGCATCCAAGCTGTGTGTTGGGAACAGTCCCTGGTCCAAGCTGACTCCCAGACCCTGTCTGGGAATTGTTTGATACTGTGCGAACTGGTTCACGGCAAGAACACTGCCTGGTACCAAAACCTGTATGATACAGCCAGCCAGATCCCTGTGCCTGAAAACATAACTAGGCACTATTTAATTTATTAGAAATACAGTCATTATAGCAACTGGCCCTGGGTTCAGCTGCCCATTTCTCCCAGATGCTTCATGCAGTCATTGACAAGAGGAAACAACACTAATCCCACTGAAGTCTGTCCTAAAAACACCACCCTGTGCAATATTGGGCTTGTTTAGAAGAATTGGAAAGTCAGAACAAGAAGGCGTTTGCTGTCTCTTCTTACAAGAGCCCTTCTTTCTGGTTACCTTGTACACCACAAGAATATCTCAAGGGGTGTCCATATTTTCCCCACTTTCCCTCCTTCATTTTTATTAGCCTGAGGTAAGTGTAAAGGCATTGGCCAGCAAGTGAATAAACTGCAATTTTTGGCTTAAATAGTCATCTCACACAGCCATAGAGGGAAATCAAACTNGGCATAGTACTGTGCTTTGGATTTAGGATGACAATAATGTTGATAACACACTGATGTTTTAGTTTGTTGCTAAGTAGTGTTTATACCAGTCAAGAACTTTTCAGCTTCCCATGCTCTGCCAGGGGCACAAGAAGCGGGGAGGGGGCACAGCCAGGACAGCTGACCCAAACTGGCCACAGGGCTATTCCATACCATATGGCATCATGCTCAGTATGGAAACTGGGGGAGTTGGCTGGGAGGCAGCGATCGCTGCTCGGGGCCTGCCTGGGCATCGGTCAGCAGGCAGTGAGCAATTGCATTGTGCATCACTTGTTTTGTATATTATTTTTTCCCTTCCTTTTCTGTCCTGTTAAACTGCCTATCTCAAACCACAGATTTTACTTCCCCCCTGCCCCCCCATTCTCTCCCCCATCCCACTGGAGAGGGGGAGAGTGAGCGAGTGGCTGTGTGGTGTTTAGCTGCCTGCTGGGTTAAACCACAACAGCTGTGGATGAAACTAGTCCGGGATGGAGACTTGGTTTCCAAAGAAAATTTACGAATAAACGAAATTTATTATGGAAATCCTCACCAAACTTATCTCTTATCTGCTAAAGAACCTACTGGGAAGAAGGGAAAGGAGTAAAAGCAACCTAAATCACACAGGAGCTTTCAGAACTCAGATAAAGTTCATGCATTTCAGGCACTACAGCATGTGATTTATTTTTATACCATCAGTATATTCATAACTCCCTTTCCTACTGCTTTCTCTGATATCCAATACGGCTTAGCAACAGTATTTGAGGAAAAGTTAACCACTGGAAACCTAAGGATCATGACCACCAGCATTTATAGAATTTGTTGTTTAATAAAAAATATCCTACCTTTGCTTTTAATCTTCCACTCCTAAACCAACACTTTGGAACTGAATTAGTGGTACAAGCTACTGTGGGTTTCCCTAACTTACTGCTGGACACATGCTCCCCCACCATACAAGCAGCCATAAAGAGCATACAAAGGGGAAGATGAGATGCCAAACAACAGAAGTCCCAAATGCCCCCCAGAGCCACGTCCACAGCTGTGCGGCCTGCAGAAATCCTGCCTGCAGAGGGATTGAGAGCACGTCCCTGCGACAGCCCCCCACACTCGGTGGGGCTGCTCATCAGATGGTACATTGTAGCTCAGGCTGCTGCAGGACTTCAAGCACCACAGCAAGCTCTTCAAAATTTTATGTGCTTTTGCTTTTTGGCTACAAATAAACCCAGCAACAACAGGAATCGGAGGGCAAACCTGAAGGTTCAGTAAGTGTTTGGACGAGACTGAACTGATGTTCCTGCTGAGGACCGGAAGGATCATTTACTAGTTGATATTTTCAAAGTATGATGATGGATTCATCTATTCCCACTCATTTACTGTCAGTTGCAGAGGTTAGCGAGAAGACATTTGTTTATGAAGTCAGATTCATTTCCTGAAGGGAAGAGAGCACGCTCTTCTTCGGAAATGGATTAGTGCCTGTATATTGTGTAACCAACCCCTGCTACATAACACACTGTGCCAAGTACAGTGGATCTACCACCCGTTGGAGTTGATATGCTTAAGCTAACTCCTTCCCCTGCTTTCTCCTGCCTGAAGAAATCCAGCATATGCCCACTCTTAGCTACCAGTGGCAGCTAATGCAGTCTCAAAAACTTGTATTACTCCTGACTTCAGATGCAACACAAGCTAGAAAACATGAGATAATATCAGACAGGCTTTTGCTCGTCAGACAGTGCTAAAAGCTTCAGCTGCTAAGGCAGCACACAGACTGGCCCAGGCAAGGCTCTGGTAGACCTAACACGCACATTTGGAGCTTAATTATAGCTATTTTGACTGAATGGGACATAAAATAGGGCTCAGTGAAACAGAACAAAATGCATCATTTCACTGCAGCAAAAAGCATCAACTTCTTAATTCCAGTCATTAAATAACTTTAGTCCAGGCGTAAGGTACGATAAAGCCAAAGGTAAGGATTTTGACTTGACAGATACATTATCTTCTCACTCCCCTCCCGCAGCACAATTAATGTTGAACCGGCTTTAGTCCTCTCTTCCCCATGTTAGTACTACTGCACTGCCCTACTTTGATCTTTAATTTTTAGCACAGGCAGAAGCAGATACTGATAAAGTAAACCATTACCATGCCACATTAAAAGCATAGAGATCATTCATCTCTAGAAGCCAAATGCAAGGATCTTCAGCAAAGGACCTTCCACCTCCCCTTGAGCTCCGGGCTGGCAGAAAGCAGGCTACACCAAGGTTGCTGCCTGACCAAGGACTCCTGTGCCACAGGAGTTTGAAGCAAAACAGGGCAGAGGCAGGCACAAGGGCTGTATGCCCGATGCTGGAGAACAGCACAGGCGCGAGCTTTCCTACTGGACTTGAAGTAATTGCAGAAGTGCAATAAGCCTTTGACAACAGCTTATTGCTGGCAGAGCTGTTGAAAGGGCCAGTGAAGGAAAGGCACGATTTTTAAGTCCAGCCAAGACATCATGTAGGGGATCTCCCCTGCCACCAGAATGCTGCAGCTGTCTTTAGTCAACCCTGCACGCAGCGAAAGCTAGGCTGGACCACAGGCTACGTCCTTACCGTCAAAGCAGAAATCGTCTCCTCAGAAATTCTACTTTCATTCTATGCTGTGCACGTGGTGCTGCAAAACCTGAGGCCTTCGCAATGTCAATTTGAACCACTCATTGGATGGCTCCATAGCTCAGATTTGCGCTAGCAAAATTGAGAGGAGGGACAGAATTTCCCTGTACCAAACAGGAAAACAGGGATGGACTAGCAGAATGAGAAGATACAGCTTAATAACACTATCAAGAAGAAAATATGTAAAGTAAGGATAATTCAGCACATAAGCAAAATGAGTGCAAGGTAGTTACAAATAAAGTGTAAGCCATCATTTCCAGTTTTACAGCACAGATTCCTAAAGTTTCCAACATACATAAAGGGGACAAAATACTTAATGAGGACTTGTCTTTTTAAAGGGATTACATTACATGGTTTTCTGAGATAAGGGACAATTGTATTAAACGAAAAGGCAATCCCTTCTGAATCCTTGTGTAATAAACTGGCCTAGAAACACGCATATAGGCGAATACCTTACAGAATACCGAGTTCAACACTTGACCTTGCAGTGTCAGCTGACATCTGCAAGGAAAGAAACCTCAGTGTAGATGTTCTCAGAGAAGCATCCAAATCAGGGGAGACATCTATAAGATAAGCTTTGCTGTACTGCTTCAGAAAGGCTAAACAGTGACAAGAAGGAAAGCATAAGAACAGACTAATTTTCAGTGCTCTCCTGCTTCATCTTATCTTGCATCACAATAAACCTACCAGATTTCATCTTTCAGTCGCTGCCTATATGTTTTTTTAATTCCAAGCCACAGATAAGCTAAACAGTGTGGAAGTCAGAGACTGTTGATATCTATATATTTAAATCTTGAAACGGTTGTACCAGGAGGACATGTACCACTGCTCTGAACCAACACCAAATCCCTCTCCCATCTCTTAACACCTCTAGCATGCATTAACTTGCATAAACATAATTATGTTTTTGCTATACCTTATTATCTTTTAAGCTAAAGTAAAAGCTTTAGCACCAACGCATTATTAGACCTTATAGAGCTTTAAAAAAAAAAAAAGCTGTTTACTTTAAGACCCTAAAGTATTCAACAAGGCAGATGTACCACCTGCTTAAGCAAACAATTGAGCCTTTATTTACTATTATAAGTGAATTTGAAGCCGAAGGTAAATTTACCAAATTTGTACTCACTGCTGGAGGTACAAAATCTCATCATCTGTCATGTTCTAAACACAGGCAAGGATCTTCTCTCCGTATCCCTTCAAGACAGGGCACTGTATTTGCTCTATTACCTGAATCCAGATAATTCTAATCCAGATAATTCAACCTGGTGGCAAAATAGGCCAATTCACATTAGGACAGCCTTTTCTCAGATTTCTCTCTGCGGGACTCAACTCCTAAGGAAACTGCCATTACAGTCTTGTAAAGGTCAAAAGCATTGCCTTCTGGGGCTGATCGATCACTACTGTTATTTCAAAAACCCGCTAAGAACATCGATTATTTACTTCAGAATGAGAGGGAATGGTACAGGATTTGGAGAATAAAAGACAATGTTAGATCAAACTTCTCAGTAAACTTGGCAGCAGAACAGCAGCGTTCTTCTACCCAGAATTGTGCTTTGGCATTGCCTTCGATTCAGTGCTCAAAACCTTAAGAGTTCCCTGAAAAACTTAAATTAAGTGGTGAATACACATGGTATGACAAGCAAAGCCCATATGTTCAAAGTCTGGCCAAGGTTAGTTACACAACGCTATTTCCTGCAGCCTAAGAGAAAAATTAAAACACCACTTTTTTTAACCCTGCCTCCACAACTGTTCTCCCTTTTATGAGGATAAAGGCTGTATTTTGTCTAACTAAAATTTCAGCACAGTCTAATTTGCAAAATTTATTACCTGCTTTCTGATAGCCAAATATCCATTTTTACCGTTATTTATGCACAGTTTCAAGCCATCAGGCATGCAGACTGACATATGAAGGACCCCGAGAGATGCATATGGTTTCATGATTATGTAAAGCTCCCTCCCTGGAGGGCTGCCTGGTAAACTTGCCCTCTCCTGCTTCTCCTTTCACAAAATTGTCCTTTTTGTTCTCCAGCCATGCTTTGGATCCAGCCACTCATCCAACCTGTTTGCTGGGGTACTTGCCATTCCTGTGTGGATGTTTGTTTTATAGTTTTCGCATTTACTGCATTTCATACTTCACCTCACAGAAGTATAAAGAAGGAAGTTTTATTTTCTCTTTCCTAAAAGGACCCATGCAGGACAAAGCTCTGCTGAACAGGATGCGTCCTGCTGTGCGTGACTATTCTCAGCACCCTATGGCTGCCGCTCCCGACCTCTCCCATGGTACCCCATCCCAGCCTGCCGCATCCATCGCTCCCTCACACCATACGCAGAAGGGAAACATCTGTGTTTTTTCTTGCTCCTGTCTTTGCAAAAGACTATGCTAGGGACTGGTGCAATTCTCATCAAATCCCTGGGCAAAAACATGCAGATACTGGCAGAGTTTTGTATAAACCCACTCCTATCTGACAGGTGTGCGACGGAAGCACCATGGGCAATGCAATTAAACATGGCTTCTGGGGTGCTTTTATGCAAATGGCCTTTTGTTACGGGGCACAAAACACGGTGATGTACAGAAAATACTTGTGCAAAAGCCAGTTGCTCTCCTTAGGGCATTGCACATCATTACAAAGTCTTTAGAGCTCCGAGCACAGGAGCTGCACGTGCGTGCAATACGCCCTCCCATTTTCTCCTTCCCATTTGTTCCCTAAGCTGCCAAGTATATTCTGACTTCTCTTAAGATGTTACAAACAACATTTTACAAAACTTGTGCCAATTCCAAGCAGTTCTCTTGCATGTATTATCACATAGCTGAAAGATGTTGCTGGGAAATCTGTCCACACATCACTGCCTGCAGATACCATGCAGGAACCAGTGCAGCTGGAGAGAGGGAAAGAAAAAGAGTCTGCCTCAATAACCAAAATCCTATAATTAAGGTCAAACAAGCTACTGACATATTTATATTGTGCTACAACTTCACATGCTATTTGAGACCTTCAGTCTGCTAAGTGACCCTCAGTGAAAGGCCAGTCTTACTGAACTAGCCTGGTAACTTCAAAACTGTTCCAATTCCTTTATTTTAAGTTATTGCAGCCATTTAATGCTATAGTATCACTGCCTCCTCTAGCCATCTTTAGCTTTAGGAGAAAAAACAACAAGTTTCCTGCAACAGTACATTTTTAGTTATATGCCAGCACTGTACTGCACATACTCCATAACTGGCATTTGTTTTTCTTCCCGGGCACAACACAGAGGCGGCATTGTGCAGCCCCTTCTCAGCGAGGAACATTGTTCAGCTGCAGACCTGGAGAGACTGCAGGGGAAGGTCACCAAGCCTGGCAGATACGAGACACACTGATGAGAGATACAGTCTCTCTGTAAGCAGATGCCAGTGAAATTAAGACGGGGTCAAGGAAGACAAGAAGAAAAACGAGAACTGGTTAATATGGGAGGTGGATGCACCATCCTGAAACTTGCTGCAACTCCAGAGGGGTGTTCAGCAACTGGCGGAAAAAGAGGCTGCCATAAGGCAAACGGAAGGTGTATTAAGTAGCTCTTCTTATTCCAAATAAAGCTTGTAAGACAAGATGCATGCATCTATACCTTTTATAAAAGAATAATCTCTAAAACAGAGAGGCGAGTAAAACCCACTGCATCTCTGACTCTAAATGCTCAAGCATCTAACGTTCCACTCTATTTCGATGCCTAATTGCACTGCTGAAACTGGGTCTGTACAAGTCATGGTCCAAGCCACATCATAGCACACTTTTGCAGCTGCCACCATGCAGTTAAGACAAGAACTTAATACAACTGCAGGAGTTGCCCCAATTTATGCATTGACCTACACGAGCTAGCAGTTGCAGGATAACTCAAATCAGAAAGACAAGTCTAAATGCTAGCGCTTTAAATCTTTAACTGACACTAAGTACTTGGGGGAGAACATCCTATGGCATGGGATATACAAGCTTTGGCAAACTTCAACATGTCATCTCCTCCTGGCACAAAGTGCCACAAGGGGTCAGAAAAACATACATTGCAAGGTATCCCACAAGTTACTAAGTAGAGTTTACCATCTCCAGCAAATACTCAGTCCCACAATTTTGGCATCTCAACAGGATACATGTTAGTCAAATCAGAACAGTTACTTTTTAACATCTGCAACAATTTCTGATTCCAAGAGCTTTTGGGCCTCATGTCTTCTCTTAAACCTCTTGCCAGCATCCATTTTTTTCACTCAAACAAAAAGCCAGAGCTATCCTCCACCCTGAGCTTTATTCCAAACACAGTCATCAAATTGCAACACATCAAATTAGTTTAAAAAAATTCAGAGCAAACAAGTTGCATCTACAGCAATAGGTCTCACAAACCTTTGCACTGTTAATGTAGAGTTCCTTCATTCCCCCTCAACGATTTTATGGGTGACTGATGTTTTTACCAAAATTTAAAGTACCTCCAGGCAGGGACAAGTCTTTTTACACCTGTAAAGAACATCCACACCTTCTGCACCGCTTAAACTACTGCTCATGCTGCAATAACCTGGGTGTGAAACCTACAGGCTTAGACTGATAAACATACACAAAAAGATTGCATCGAAATCAGTTCTCACAACAGTTGCACTTTTGCTGTGAACCAACAGCCACATACAAAGCAGAGAGGCCGTCAGTGACACAACCCCATGCTTAGGTGAGAATTACAGACCTGTATTGCAACCATACTGCTGGGCAAAGCAAGCTCTTTCTACCACTCCATCACAGGAGAAAAGAAACCCAGAGTTTATCAAGGGTCTGCGGTTCCTCACAGCCTGCCTGGATGCAGCACTGAGTGAAAAATCCCACCTTTCCATTAGAGGCATTTCACAGGTGTGAACTATAATGCTATATATGCTTTATGTTCTGAATGTGGACAAGAAAACCACAAGGGTGGAAAGATCACAGTTCTCTGTACTAGAAGGCATGTCAGCAGGATGCCAAAGACAACCCCCACACCTCTTGTCACATATGCACATTCCCACTCCTAGTTTGCCATTAGTTTAGCAAAGTCAAGATTTCATCTACACAAGATGGTCATTTTTTGTACCCTCTAAAAAAGCTGCTAGTTAGCATACCCAAAGGATAAGCCTTGGACAACAGCTTAAGTGCATTTAAAAACCTCTTAAGTACACATCTGCATTTAAAACCTCAAACTGTAAATCAAGCTCAGCAATACAAGCTCTGCATGAGTTTTCTCTATGCGAGTCAAAGACACTAATATGAATGTACATGACAAACAGTCTGGGCTCCCTGTTTATACAACGATCCACACAAAGAAGCTGAGAGATCTCCGTTCAAAAGGAACTTAAGATGATACAAAGTAGTGCAGAAGACAAAGGTCTCTGTTCCCTTATTAAAAAAAAAAAATAATAATCCTATGGCATAAATACTTTTCTCCTAGGTTTTGTCACCTTCCAGGAGACTAGAATGCCCATTTTTCAAAAAGAAAGGATTTTGATAATTTTCAGTTGACTATGAAAGCTTTTATTTCCCATGAATACTTGACAGGAGAACAGTTGACTGCAACACCTACATTTCCAAGATCTGCAGCATGGAAGCAAGCACACAGCTCCCACCCAAAAGAGGGCACAGACCAGAGTTCGTAATTACCAGGAAAGTTGCCTACACCAGCGTATGTCTAAGATTTCCTCACCTACAATGTAGCTAGTGGAAAAAAAGATGGCTAGTGGCAAAATGCAGGTTTACCACGATGACACCTAGCCCCCTCCGGCCAGTCTTGCATGGTGACACACGACCAGCACATCGGACACCCAGCTGAATTGGCACTCACATCACTGGCAGGCTCTTGAGGAACACAGAAGTGTGCCAACACCAAACAGAACTGCCTGCGCTGAAAGCTGTGTGAGTCAGTGCACCTCTCCCACCATGTACCCATGCTCAGGTAAGATTAATGGCACTAAATCTTCTTTGGAGCACGGAGTTAGATATGTCTGAACTTGACGTGCCAGTGACCTACTTTTCAGATGTGCCCAACACCCACATCTCCCTCTGAAAACAACAAAAGACAAGGATGCTCAGCAGTTTTGAAATGGTACAACATGCTTTTAACACACAGGAAGCTGATGACAACTTTAGGGCCAGCTGTGCTCATTAGGAAAATCCCACTTTAGCTTCACTTGTACCACCTAGGGCATTCAATGCTATGGATCACTCAAGACTCTACACCTCTGGCTATATGTGTCTGTCAATTCCACCCATTTGGTGGCAGGCAAAAGAGCGTGGATGAAAGCTAATAATTTCTTTCTTAAAGCCCTCCTGCATCAGATTTATACATTCTTGGATGAGAAATGCTGCCACTCCTTTAACTCTCACCTGCCTAGACAGGTGCATCCCTTTTCCTTAGAAGAAAAACACAAAATAAAATTACATCTTCTCTCTCCCAATGCACACCAGGTGTAAAGAGACAGGCTCAGTTTGTTTTGCCCTAGTAAGGAATCAGCCAAATTAGCTAAGATTAGGACACAATGCACATTGTTCCACTAACATGACTGACTAGGATTCAGAAGATAAAATATGTAGAGCATACAGGTGATGCACACTGAAAACAAACTCCAACATTGCAGGTTATGTAAAGTTTAGATAGTCTAGTTAAATAGGTAACCCCCCCCCCCCAAGATTCCTTCTTCCCCCACCATGACATTCTTCATGAGGACTAACCACATTCTTTATTATTTCTTAGTTTTAATTTTATTTCTTAAAATACCTGCATGTTTGTGTTACAAATACAACAACTCAGGGCTATATAATGCATGACTATGTCTGCAAGCCATAGCTGAAGCCATTTCTGTGTCTTTTAACACCAGATAACACCGCTGGTGCCGTACAAAATAGAGACTAGAGATCGAGCTCCTGCTTTGAAGGGTTTATGGGTATAGAGCCACATCATGAACCACAGAAAGCCTTTAAAGCTGTACCTGGTTGTTGTCTATGTTAAGACTACTAGCAACTTCAACAATGATACATTCAGACATTAACCAGAGAACCAACGATGAACTCCCTCCTCTTTGTCTCCAGAAGTCCTGTCCTCCCCAGCCTGAAGCAAGTGCTGGAGATGGCAGGTCGTTCCAGTTGAAGTTCTATGCAAAAGTTTCAGAGCATTTCTCTCATGAGCAGTACATATCACAGGCTGCGAAACATAGCCAAAACTCACTTATCTCGCTAACAAGTAAAGAGACAGATAACATCTCCATAACTGTCCTTTATGTTTTCCAGGAATCTCTGAAAGGCCTCCACATTGCAAGGCCATTCAACAGCCAGGTCAACACTAATGCTAGAAGGCGTGGTACGTTTTCCTGTTTGGACCTGAGGATCTGCACAAGCCTAACCATAAGCCACACGTATTGAAAATCCAGTAGACTGTGCTTCCACGCCAGATATCCTGAAATCTCCAAGTTTGACAGCCAACCTGCTATTCCTTCCAAATAAGTTTTAGACTCTGAACCTTTTAATTTCAATAAAAATGCTAATGCAGGTGGAAAATGAAAGAAAAAGCCATCAATCAACATCTTCATGCCTAAAGAAATAAAAGGCACGATCATAGCTTATAGCATCTTAAAGACACTGCAAACCAGCCCCTCAAGCAGGCAAATTACCTGGTTAGTGCCTTTAAACAGAAAATAGCCTGGGAACCTCCAGACTTACTACAGTATTTTAATGTCCATAGAGCTATTCTGTATCACCAGCAAAACTTTAGACATCTAGCAGCAGATTTCTTTAGCCGGTTTCATCAGCAAACAGGACCAAACTGACCTACACCAGGGTTTTGCTCTGGGACGGGAAGGAAGAGGGATGGTTGCTCATGAACTAGCAAGTTTCTTGGTGTGAAACCCCTGGTTTCCACTTCACCACTTGTTTCTTGAACCTGACATCTTAGTTATTAGTGAAACAAAGATCTCTGATCAATCCCTTTCTCTACACAGACATATCAGCTTGGAGCATCAACTTATTCTCAACAACTCACATGTGCTAAAACCAGCAGAAGCTACTTATTTTTTTCTAAGGTGGGGGAGAGGCAGAGAGCAAATTAATTTCAGGAATACTTTCTTATAGATAAAAAGAATTGGCTGAATAAGGCTAACAAACTACAACAAGCCAAAACACACTCAAGCTTTATTTAGCTTCACAACAAACACATTAAAAAATGTAAGGACAATAAAATTGTGAGGGTGCAGCAATGTAAAACTCTGCTTAAAAGTCCCTTTGACAGTGTACTTGTTTTATGTAGCTCAGTTTCTCTTGCTATGAGGCAAGAGAACTTGGAGACCACAGCTTAGATGAACTTAAATGATCTTAAATTTGCATATATTTGACAACTAGTTCAAAGCTAACTTACAGAGAGGACAAAGACAAGATGAAAGAAATACTCGCCAGTTTTCCAGAAAACTAGCAGAGACATAAAAGCAGACACTCAACAGGATAACAGGCATCCAAGAGAAAGAGAACACAAAAAAAAAAAAAAAAGAAGTGATAATCAAAACATATACACACACTGGTCAACATTTGTCTTTCAAGCTGGTTAACACAGGTTACACCATGCACCCGAGATGCAAAGAAATGCTGCTTAAAATAATTATTTATGGACTCTGCAAGAAAAATAAGCTCTTAAAGACAGGCACCTTCAGGATGGAGTTTGGAAGCTCCAGCCGCAGGGCTGAATTAAGTTCGAGCTCTTTCAGAAGAAAGAGAGCTGCCTCCGGGCAGCCTCAGACCCTGCAGAGCCCAGCTAAACGGCCTGAAAACATTCTCCTCTGGCAGCTTTACAACACGGGATTTAACTCCAAGATCTTATCACTGACACATGGTATTTTTAAACAATTACCAAGAAACGTTTGGAGAGGGGAAACGGGAACCAAAACTACCGTCCTAGCCAATGCCACCGCAATCTTTAGGCAAGGTCAAAGACCTCCACAGCCTCCCCGGCAAGCCTTGTGATGAAGGCGATCTCAAATCCCATTTCACTCACGTTAAGAAAAGTCACTCGAGTCCTGCAAGTTTCAGCAGCGCCCCTGCCCGCTCACTGCCCTAACCCCCGTGGTGGTGGAGGAGGAGATGGATACCAAGCTGGAGACCC
Organism: Scopus umbretta; assembly: GCA_013400535.1. Taxonomy (NCBI): domain Eukaryota; kingdom Metazoa; phylum Chordata; class Aves; order Pelecaniformes; family Scopidae; genus Scopus; species Scopus umbretta. The sequence continues at coordinate 541 of VZTL01028782.1, read as the reverse complement.
CTGCCCCAAGCTCCTCTCCTCCAGGACCAGACGCAGCTTCGTAAAGCAACATCCCCATGCTGGACCACCGTGACACGCTGAAGCTTGCCTGGACTCCGGTGGCGGAGTCTACAGTCACACTACTGATGGTGGTGGTGGTCCATCACCACCAGCACTCGCCGGTGATGGTGGCGGACCACCACCGCAGGACCCGTCACCTCCCCCGTCACTCGTCGGTGGCGGACCACCGGTGGTGGACCACCGCTGCAGGACCCACCGCAGGCCCACCACCACCCCCGCGGACGAGTGACGGGGGAGGTGACAGACCACCGCCGCGGCCCCACAGCACCACTGGACGCCCGCTCCCGGTACCTGTCCTCGGAGACGCTGATGACCCCATCCTCCTTGGGCACTATCGCTGCCATGTTCACCACCTCCTGCGAGCCCTCCACTTTGTTGAGCAGGAGGGGCTTGCGAGTCAGCGCCTTGGGCTGAGACTCCGCCGCCATGGGCGCCGCGGGGCCGGCAGGCACCGCCGCTGCGGCCGGAGGAGGCTGCGGCC
>VZTL01028750.1:0-20588 GCA_013400535.1 Scopus umbretta | reverse complement strand
GCTGAAACCAGGACATTCAGAAACAGACACTTGATTTATACAAGTAAGGTATGGACAAGATCAAAAAATATCAAATCCTTAACCTGTGTATGAGTGTATAATCCTGCATCTAATACTATTTTAGCCTCTGTTTCTTGTTTTGATTAGCATCCCCATACAAGGAGATGGATCTGTGAAAAAAGGTACCAGAAGACTCTAAATGAAGTTTGCATCTTTAGCCTTTGCTGGATTTTCTATTATATGAGCACCTTTTCCAGTGAAATCTATTGATTCCTTGACTACAGCTGAAGTCATTCAGAAGCCTGCTGTACTTCACATTGGGAAAACACACTTCTGATTGATGGAAAGTTTAAAAAAAAAGTAAGACAACACTATCTCAAAAATTGATTTTGATTACCCTTGTTGTCTGATTTTGAAATGTTTATTTAATTTTCAAATGAATGGTTGTATCTTCTTTAGGGGTAGCTGAATTCATTATACTTTTAGACTTTAGCCAGTAAAACTCCATTAATATATGTTAATACTATTTGCATATATATGTATAGACATATTATGTATTTATACATTCTTTAAATATGTATTTACCATACATATCACTAATTATTCTATTGAAAAAAAATATTGAGAAGTTAAATGTTGATGGCACAGAAGTTATAATGTGGGTTTCCACAGAGAACAGGAACATGTATTGACCTAAAAGGGAAAAAGGATCTGCAATGCATTAAAGGAACGGGGTTTGATCTGATATATATATGTGTGTTTCTGTATGTATGTATATGTATATACATATGTGTATATTTATATGCATATATATGTATATATATATGTATTTGTGTGTGTGTATATATGGATATTTATGTAAGATGTGATGTTAATAAAGTTGATTTTGGTCTCTCAAGTAGTGTCACATTAGTCAAGAATACAGCCCTTAGCTTTCAAACTTCATTAAAGAATTGTAAAACACATTCGAACTTGTTAATACTTAATGTTGATATTGTAATATTACTCTATATGAAAAATAAAAATCAACTACACGTGCAGCAGGTGATAAGTCAGGGCAGGGTGCAGGTCAGATCTGCCCTGCTCCCTGATTGTGGTGGCAGTGGTGTGGGGCAGGCACAGAACAGGAAACCCTGTACCAAGGTGGCACTGGTCAGTAGGATGCTGCAGAGCACCTTTTAGGCTGTGTTATTGTTCTCTCATTTTCCAAGGTGCAGTGAGAAGCTTTTTGTCCTTGCCGTATCCTCTAAGCCAGAAAGATATCAAGTGTTAGAGTGTCTGCTCTCTGCGGATGTTCGCTAATGAAGCGCTCTCCAGCTGGCTGCCAATGACTGATTTTTAAAAATAACCAAAACATAGGAGGTTACAGAATCCATTAACCCCAGGATGTGTTATTATCCCTAGGACAACAGACATTTTTATAAGCTAAATTACAGCTTTGACAACAATATATTTTAGAAAATAATTAATTTGGCCCTAAAAGTCATGAAGTTGGCTTAAAGTCAGATTTTTTTTCAGCAGGTCTTAGATTTTTTTAATATTCTTCTGATATCTAATTCTTAACAATTTTTAAGTTTTCAAAAAGTACTACTTTTTTTTTTTTACCCCTACTGAACACGGCTCCAGAGCTGGGGCTTTAAGGAAGCCAGTAAATATTGCAAGATGAAAACATGTTATGTTATCCTGACTGTTAATTATGAAGACAGTATAAATTAAATGTAAGTTTCTGATACAGACACATCATCTAAGAGAACTGCAAGATTATAGTCCCCACAGTATAATCAGGAGGTGCTTTGTATGGCTGCTTCATTCTCTTTCACCACTGAAAGTGTCGTCAGGAAGATGAAACATCTGTATTCTGTTAGAGTCAATGACAAGGCAACTTGTGCTGGTACCTCTCATCTAGCAGACGTTTGTCACCTTGTCTGACCAGCCATTCTGGTTCTCTCAGACTGCTACAGCTTTTAAAAGGGAAACAGGCACTGCTGCCATTTAAATTACAGACTCTGAAACCTTCAGCCCGATGTTGCGCTCTGCAGCAACAGCACTGAACATGCATCACAGGTCAGGCACACCATCAGCCAAGTGCAGAGGCTGCAGAGAGGCATTTCCTTTTGTCCTCCTAGGAAATACCTACAGCTATCAGCTAATCTCCAAAACACTTACCAGCACCTGATTTTGCTGAAGTCAAAAGCTGCCAGTTTTTAGGGGCTTTCTCTTGGTACCCAGGACTTCAGTTGCGCTTTCATAACTAAGCCTGATATACCTTCATGACTGACAAGGGCCAAAAATTATTTATCAGCTTTAAGTTAGGTGATTTACCATATCAACACTGTAGCTGTCATGTTGTGTTTGAGGTCATAGTCTCTAAACTCTAAATGTGAAAAAATGTGGGATACCGCTATAGGACCACTGATATTCAAGTTGGCATGGTGCACAACAAACAGCAAATGTTGCCTTCATTTCTGGCTTCAAGGCTGGCTGGGAATCCAGCATGCTTACAGGAAGATGTTCAGCTGTGCTGTGATAACCAGCCCACATGCAATTTGATTTTTAGTGCAACTTTATCTCATCCATGGGGAAGGACGTCCATCCAGTAGGACAGGTATGTGTTTCCTCTGGAGCTATGTAGTGAAGCCTGGTTTTACTGCTCCTCGTCTTGCAGGAACACAGACTCAGTCTTGCAGTTGTGGTCCAGGTGGAATACCCCAGCCCACAGATGGCTAGGCAGGTATGACACTGGCTTCTGCACACTCCAGTTAACACACTCTGTGTTTGAAAGATTAAATACTGCTGCTGGGAAATCAATAACATTCATCATCATCATAATCATCTTTTTTGAAGGATCAACTTGCTATGAGTATGTCTGTCTGTCTCCTGTATGGCTCTGAAAGTTTGGCTGGCTTGAAATTTAACTCAGAGGCATTGTAATTAAACATTGACATTTGAAGTAACTAATGAGCAAGCTTTACATTTTAGCATAGTCTCAACGGAACAACAGGGTGCTGACAGAATTGAAATAACTTTGTTAATTTAAAAGTGTCAAAGTTTCTGTAAGCATGTGGTTTGTACTGCTGGGAACAAGCTGTTCAGAAATAGCACTGTAGCCCCAGTAATCTAAATCTTTGCCCTTCTCTAAGGAGGGATCTAAGAGGCGAGTCCTACTGCAGGCAACTGAAGGCAGATACATCTTACATCACCAGCTCTGCTCCTTCACCCCAAAATCTTGGGAAGCTCCAGGATGCCCAGGCTGTGAGCATCTCCAGGAGCTGTCTAGGAAGGAGGCAGATTCCAAACCACTGCTTAATATTTCAGCTGGAAAATGGACCATATTTACATCTATAAATAGCTAGAATATGTTTCTTTCCATCAGTGCCTCTGGGAGGCTGTTCGTCATCACATGCAGATTCAGAAAGGTAAAGACATCTCCTCCTCCTAGGACAGAAGAATTTGTAGCACAGATTACACCATCACTTAAACCAAGAACTTTGTGACTTCCGGCTTTGCTCTGGGGAAGCCCTGGGAAGCCAGGGGTGCCCCAATCCAAGGCAGGGACTGCAGTGTTAAGGAGACTTCTCTTTGTATACTCGCAATCCTTGCTGTTTAGACCAAAGTGATGGGACCATCAAAAAAACAGATGAACAAAGCTGGAAAAATCATACTTGGGACAGACCTCCTGGCTGGCCAGCTTGGTTTTGCTCCGCTTGGTGAGAACAGTGCCATAGACTGGTGGCCTGGCAGAAGCCGTGAATCTTGAGGCTTTCTTCCCTTTTTTAATTCCTTTTAACTCAGGTTTCACTCCAATATGAAGAAAATCTGTCAAAGTTCCGCTAGTATTGGGTTCTTCATGCTCACTCAACTATGCTCAACCTGCTATTGTACAGTGCCAATACAAGACATGATCACACAGGACAGTGCATGTCAGACTCCTGATCTTGTCTTTTCCAGTATCTAATTGTCATCTCACTGATGATGTTCTGGTCTGGGATATTTACTGCTGTGCTATCTCATGCATGGGAAGATTGACATTAAAATGGGGAATCTACCAGCAAACATAAATCTATCAGGGCACTAATCACCAAACTCTTGCTACTGTTATTTTAATGATATTTAACAATTAAAGCACAAAGATTGTAGTTTTAGGCTGGTAAATAAAATTGTCAGTTTCGTATTTTCTGACATAAATAAAACAGGCAGAACTGCAAAGGATTGGTTTCAGGATGGAGTGCTCCATGGCAGTATAATTCCTGCTGTGTCGCAAAGAGCATATTTAATTTCTGTCACAAAAACCAGCCAAGCATCCAGCATCCCTTGTCTGTAAGTCCATTAGGCACCTCCTCATTCTCTGGAGGTTTTGCCTAATAACTAGAGACACCGGATGGGTGAGAAAACATAAATCAAATCTTTGAGCCATTTATACCTGAACTTCCAGTCTCAACGAGTGAGACCAGAGCTGGAAGTGTTTTGTAACAAATCCAGTCAGGGTAGACTAGGTCACCCAATCTGCAATGAGCCTGCCACTAATTTGAAAGCTTTTGAGCATTGTCTGGGGGCACATTTCCTCAGTTTCATGTCAAACAGTGATGATTTCTGAGTGCAAAACCTGTGGCCATCTGTAATCCTTCCCATCTAATCTCTTCCAGCATTTAAAAAAAATTTCAAACTCTTTCCATTTCCATGATGCCTGTAAATTTGTCAGCTCTTGCTTCTGTGGGAAGGGAAAGACCCTTTCTTTCTCCTTTCTGTACTAGCCTGGTAAGATTTTAGCATTAATGGGGTTTTTAATTGTTTTATTATGAAGCACACAGACACAGAGCCCTTTGGCAAGGGTACCTTTTAGAAATAAATTTAGTCATCATCTTTATAGTAGGAAAGCTAATTCAGTATGGATCTGTCCTCCAGTTAAGGGCATGTACATCCATTAGAGAATGGTATTACCAACTGGCCAGACTTCTGCTAGTAACTGCTGTTTGCTTTTCCTAACAGATCCCACTGTCCTGCCTGTGGAAATGGCTTTTTGATGGCTGCTATAGTAAAGTGATTGTGTGGCATCAGCCTGGTCCTGGGCCCTCCTCTAATGGTCCTGCTGTACTTCCAGGACTACTACATCATCCACTGCTAGAAGGACTCAGCTTGGAGACTGTTTGTCCTCTGACCTGCCCAGAACCTAGTTGCCCTCTACTTTCTGCCTTCCCTCTACACAAAATGTAGCTGGCAATACAACCCCAGGTGTGTAGTACCCTTATCCTTAGTATGGAATAATCTACTGAGGCTGTAAAATTCCCATCTGGCTACAGAGAGTGAAATAAAGAATTGCAGGTTGATGTCTGTCCATAGGTGAGGGAGTCAAGCAGAGTTGTGAGAGCTGCAAGGATCTGTGTCATAATCACTTCTCAAGTATAAGTGCCTGAAGGGTGGCTGACACCAGATCTGGCGTAAAGCCTCCCAGTGAAACATTAGCCCACTGACATGTGTCTGAGCCAGCAAGGTGAGTTTTATCCTGGATCAGCTCTTTGCACCATTGTTATAACATTGAACAAAGGCCTCCTCAGACACTTCCTTTTGTGCCTGGGCTTTCTTAATACCTTCCCTCTCTTTTTTTTTGCTGTCCTCTGTTCTTATTGGGAGGGATTTCATGTGGGACAGGACTGGAAGAGATTTTAAAGTTCCACTGATTTCAGTGCCCTTCAAAAGGTATTGAGCCAATTCACAAAATGCCTCTTGGATCACCTGGTGCCCTCTCCATCACCAGGCTGCTCCATGCAAATTCCCAGCCAAATAGCTCCACTGAGCTGCTACAGCCCATGCACCAGGGCACCATGGGTCATGACAGGGAACAGTGCCCTGCCACAACTGCTGCAGTCAACGCCCTCAATGGTCTCCATGTGTGCTTTGATAAAAAAGCAAGGTTCCCATCCAGAGATGTATTCAAGCCATGGAGCTGTTTAAGTAAGCTGTGCAGCAGTTCTCCTGTGCAATAGCTCTACTTGCCTGCAGTCACTCACTACTAGGCCACACAGTCCCAGATCATGTTCTCTGAGGATGGCAAACACCATCGTCTCTGGGTGTTAGAGGGGTTTGCTCATGTGTGCTTACTATCTGCTGAAATGAATTCAGTCAAGAAGAACATGCTGGTGGCCTCATTCTGCCATGCATGCTGGTACCTGACTCATACACCCTTCACAATGGGAGCCTCCATTGCAGCTGCTGCTTTCAGCACAGAACCAAAACCATCCATTGCAACACTGGAAGTCTTACAGGATTACTCACAGATGGTTCAGATCTTGCCTTGGAGACAAATTGATTTGTCTCCAAGGCAAGATCTGAACCATCTGTGAGTAATCCTGTGAGACTTGAAGGCACCAATGGCCAAAAGTTGTTTTCTTGCAAAGTTCCTCAGCAAAGACTAGGTGCATCCTTCCTGCTCGGTACTCAGCCAGAAGGGCTGTCACCAGGAGTCAGGACCTTAGTGCTCAGGCCAGAAGCAAGGAGGGCAGTGTGATCTGGAAACACAAAAGGAGAAACACAAAATGCCAAGATGACTTAAGAGATATGCCATTGTACAACAGGGAACCAGGCTTGGGGAAGGAAGCAGCACTCTGCTCTCAAACATCTCACTGTGCTCACTGTGCTTTGGTAACACAAGCTGTAATCAAAGCCTTCATACTGGTGGTGTTCCAAGTACCACACAGGATTTGTTTTTCTAGGTGGTAAACTGAATGAATGTGTCTCAAAGGCTGTGAAGGTTGTGCTGTACAGACTGCTTTGGTATTTTACTGCAGTCAATAGATTTTTATCAGATGCTTTTACTTGTTACATTTTCCTTGGTAGTGGGAACAATCCTGCACATGATATAAATGATGGAGCACCAGGAGACACGCGGCCAAGGAGATCGCTTGTTTGGCTGGATCCCCTCCTGCACAAGGGAGGCTTTGTGCAAACTCACAGAAGTGCTGTGTTCAGCTTGCTGTGGGGAGAGCAGGAGGCAGGCTTCTGGCTTTGTCTCCATGCAGTCAGGCCAGCTTTGTTAACCACAGGGTTTAAAACTTACTAGTTCTGAGGTTGTGGCCAGGATGCTGGGAGGCTGCGGTTCCTCATGAGAGGTGCCCATCTCCCAGCAGCAGTGGCAAAGAGGTAGCTGGTCCTTTGGGCAAAGAAAGAAGTTTGCGCTCACCTCGGGGAGAGTCCACACTGCCTGTGAGAGCTGCCATGGGGGTCATGCTTCTTTGGCAGTGCTGACCTCCTCTGAGACCTGCAAAGCAGGAAGGGACCAGTGTAACCAAGCTGGCCAACCCACAGCCCATGGATCAAGGACATGGACTGGTCATAGTTCCACCAGCACCTGGTCTCATGCTTTAACTAGGTTGGCTTTGACCCTTGTGGATCCAGATAACATGAAATAAGTCAAGTCATGCTCACAGTGAGTCAGGTGCCAGGCACCTCCAGCTCAAGCAGTGTCACTGTTAGCTGCCAGTGTCACCTTTGGAAACATTCTGTTTGCGGTGACACCGGCATCACATTGGAACAGCCCAGCTGGTGACTGGGGTCCAGCCTCAGAGTAGCACGCCCATGTGGAGGGCAAGGTGAAACCCATCTCTCAGAGATTTTTCCTGGCTCCTGCAGGGTTAAGTGGCCCCTTTTGGCACAAATCAACTAAAATGGACCTTGGGATCATCAGCTGCCTTCCAGCTGATTCCCACGGCATTTCAAACACAACATCACAAGAGCCAGGGATAATACACACGAAAGGCCATTCTCAGTAGGACAGATAAGCACTAACAGAGTTATTGCAGGAACACAGACAGAGTACTGAATTTCCCACATGCAGAATTGGCTATATCTAAGGAGCAGAAGACAAATATGAAAAAAGCATCCAAGGTTTCCCTGGGATGCTCCTGTCCTAAACATGCCATGGCATAGACCCTGCCCTTGCTAATTCGGCATATAATAAACATGTATTCAGATGCTGGGAAGAAATCAGTTCAGCTGATGCTGCCCTAGTCTGTATGCAGGTTTAAACAAGCACTTGAAACTGGATTTCCCTCCAGCCTTCTCCCAGAACTGTTTCCCTTCCCCTCAGCTGTTTTTATCCCCAGTATTACAGACAGCACCCAAAGGATTGGTCTGGGCATGTGCACCTGCAGCCACTGCATGCCTCGCCAGGGGGAAGAGTGATCCAGGGATACCCTGCTGGGAGTGTGTCAGCCCTCCAGGAAACCCAGCACCTTTGCTTTCTGCCTTTTACCATCTCTTTTCGTCTGTGGCTATTAATTAGTGCATACAGGGGGTACTGTAATTTCTCTTTCGCAAGAATTTTCTCATCGTTGATGGAAAGAAGGAGTTTTCACATACCTCATACCATCCCACCTTCTCTGTTCTGCTCTCCAAAGGCACATTTGGCCTTTCTTGAGCTGGGAAGGGACTTCTTGTCCCCACTGGGACTTCCCTGTGGGAAAGCCCAGCCGCAGGCAGCTGTAGCCTGGTCGTGCCCCTGTAACAGCTCCTGCTACCCTCCAGGTTCCCTGCCCACCACCCCCATGCACTTTGGGGTCCTTCAGTTTTTTTATAAATCCCCTTAAGCAGCACCAGAGCCCCTCCTGCTGCCCTTGCTTCTGCCTGCAGTTGGAACCAGGGTGGGCAGAGACCCCAGTGGGCGCACTGAAAGGAAGCTCCAGGGGCAGAACAGGCTGTTCCAGGGAGAAACCATCCAGAAGCGCCCAGGGCAGAAGGAGCTGTTCCTCAAAGATCCTTTCTGTGCAGGCAGATGTGCTGCAAGAGCCTCTGACAACCCCCTCCACCATGCAGGAATGCCTGCAGCATCCTGTGAGCCAGCAGTGGTGAGCTCACAGAGCAGCTTGTGCCCACATCCTGCTGCTTGGGCACCACAGCAGCATCAGGGTGCCAAGCAGGGGGTGCAGCATGGAGCCAGTGGGGTATCAGCGGGGGTGTGATGGAGCAGGCAGAGTGCAGCAGGATGAGGCCTGTGGTGTGGGGGTGGGAGCCAGGGAGCTGGAAATGGGCCCATTTGGTCTCCCTGTGTCCCTGTCTGCTGCCAGGGTGCTTGGGATGTGCACTGCCCATCTACCAGGGCGAGGAACTGGCCTGGTGTGCTCAGCATGGGCACACCAAATCCCTCCAGACCGGCTGCCACCTCACACCCAGAATGCCATCTCCCCCTCTCCCTGTAGGCAGGCAGAGAAGTGGGGCCCTGGCTCCCCAGCCCCAGCTCTTTGCCTGGCTGGGGCAGTGCGAAGCCTCATGCTGCTGTGTCTCTGTGCTGCCCCAGCATCAGGTGAGAGAGGTGGTGTGATCTGACCCTCATGCACCGGCTCGGCCCCATGTGTGAGTGAGCCTGGGTGATGCTGGCAGCAATCCCAGGCGAGGTCAAAGCTTGGGACAGCCACAGCAAGGGGCAAGGGGGCATCAGAGGGAAGAGGAGGATGGCAGGAGAGCATAGAGCCAGGCATACCCAGCGACATGCCACCTGTCTCCCTGCAGCCTGTGGGATCCAGACCAGCCCATCCCCCTGGAGGTGTCGGAGTTTGCCGCCATTGATGAGTTCCCATGGGTGGTGGCACTGCAGGACACGCAGCACAACTTCCTGGCCTTTGGATCCATCCTGAATGAGCACTGGATCCTCAGTGCCACATCCAGCCTGTGGAGCAGGTCTGTGACCCGTGAGGGGTCCTGCATCACCCCAGGCAAGGCTTGGGAATCAGCAAGGAATAAGACCACCCCCCAGTGCTCAGGAGGGTCTTGTTGCTGCCGACCCTCAGCAGCTGGGCGAGCATCCTTCAGTCAGAGTGGGGGCAGGCAGTTTGCCCCAGGCTTTTCCTTGCACCCAGTCCCCTCTGCCCACTCCTGACAGGCAGCAGGTGCTAGCCTTGGTTGGGCTAAGTGCCATAAAGAGGCAATGGGAGAACCAGCCCCAGTATTTGATCAGCTCTCTCATCCCCCACAAGGACTTTGACGAGGTGACACTCTACAACTACGTCGCTCTGCTCAGGACAGCCATCCCACTGGAGTTCAGCAGCGTCATTCAGCCCCTTTGTTTCCCACATGGGAGCCGCTCTGCCTCAGACCTTGTGAACTGCTGGGTCTTGGGATGGATCCATCCCATTGCAGGCAACCCCCAGCTCCTGCAGCAAAAAGCTCCCTCCAGCAGGGTGGAGAGCTGCCTTCCCACTCCCTCTGGCCAACAGCTCCAGTGGGAGGAAGGGGAAGAGGGCTTGTCCTGGGAGGAAGAAGCACCCACTGGTCACCCATCCCTGTTTTTTGGAGGCCACAGGCTGCTGAGAGCCACAGGCTTATGATGATCCCTCAGCCAGGCAGGGGAAAGTGCTGCAGTGACTTCCTGAGGATGCTCTCTCTGGTGGACATGGCTCCCTGCCCACTGAAAAGGATCACTGCAACAGCATGCTGCAGCCACAGGGACATGAACAAAGTAGCAGACTGTTTGGTAAGGGACACAGAGCACCAACCCAAACTGGACAGACATTTAGCCAAACCACATCCTCCCTGTTCTGTTCATCTCCGACTCCAGGCTGGGAGGGCAGCCAAACACTTGTTGGGCCTCCCCTGCTCAGTCCTTACAGGAAAAGATCTCTTCTGCACAGCTTGCAAATAGCAGGCATGGGAGACTGTCTGAACATGTGACACCCATCTCTGCATGAGGTGCAGGGTGACCATCTCCCTGCAGGTCTGCAGGCACTGCTCCTAGTCCCTGGACTTCTCCCACTGCCAGGGCCTCCAAGGGCCTTTGATGTGGCCAGGGTCAAAGAAACTCAGGAGGCAAAACCGAGAAGGGTTCCATATGGTATGTACCAAAAGATCAAGCGCGGGGCTGGGACGATGGCACGGGCAGCCACAGGGAGTGATGCCAGTCACTTCATCTGGGGCACACAGGGACATTATCAGCCCAAAGGCAGCCAGCCCCCTGAATCAGTGGGGCTTTGCTGCCAGTGATGATAAAAGACCAAACTGCTGTGAGCTGGCCTCCTCTCACCCCAGTAAGTTCACAGCCACTGAGAGCGATGGCAGGAGGGATACTGCTGAGACACAACCCTGCCTTTTTTGTCTCTGAAAAGGGTGATGCCAGCAACCTTGTCATGGGTCAGATTAGAGGGACTGAGAAACGCGTCCTGAAAGGCATTCTCAGTGAGGGTGGCATGAGATGCTACAGACAGTTCCTGTACACCCCAGTGTCCTACTACTGCGACTGGATCTTGGCCACCACTGAGAGGACAGGACCTCCTGCATTCCCTATGCTAGTCAGAGTGTGAGCTGATCTGCAGGTTCCACCCAAAGACTGGGAAGAGGCTTCCAGGCCAGAAGTGAGGATATTTTAGCAAGTTGGTTTCAATCCCAAGAAGAGAAAGACAGATCTGAACTCATATGAGGCTGGGCAATCTGAGGTGATTTATAACTCCTGCAGTGGGAAAGTGTTTCCTATCTCCAAGGGACACTTACACTTGCCCCAGGTGCTTGGGAAATGGATAGCTGCTCCCTTCTTGCTGTTTTGTTTCTTTAGGTAAATGAAGTATCCTTTTGCAATCAGAAAGCCTACTTGGTTTACGCATGCAATGTTGAAATGATTTGCCCTATATGCTCACACTGCTCAGCTCTCTTCTATTGTCAGTGCATGCTTGGAGATGTTGAACTCCCACGTCTCCCAGGGAATCCCCTCTGGTTCCTCTTGTATTAAGTGATCACCAGGGCTTCCCCAGAGAGAAAGGACAATTCCTGTGAACATGTCAGACTTGATGACCAGAAAATAACTGCTTGTGGTGATGGGGAGGAGGGGACGGAGAACCCAGAGCAGAGCTGGCTGACCTAGCTGGGCCTGCACAGGGGCCAGGCAGCAGAGCCTGGTGGAAGCCAGGACATGCTGGGACAGACCAAAGACATGGCCTCACAACAGAGCCATGGGTTTCTTTATCATTTCATGCAGAAGTGGCTTCATCTTACTGCAGCTTGACAGCACTTTTTACCCACTTGACAGCAAACTTCCCCATATGGTTGGCTGCTTCTACAGCTTTCACTGCCCGTCTTGCAGCATCAGACAAGCCTAGTGCTGGTTACCAGACATCTTGACCTGGTTCCATGCTCTGCGGTAGCTTTGCAAAGACATCTGCAAGAGGAATAAGAAAGCCTTAATATGTTCAGACATCAGTAATATGTGTGGAGAAAGCTGCAAGGCTGAAATCTAGCCTGGCCTGAGCTGCTGTGTTGCTTGCCCCTTCAACCCCGCTGCTCCCATTGTTGTTCGCTGTGGCATGCTGAAGAGAGTTCCTGCAGGTCTAAACCAGCTTTGGTTCCTTTCCTGAATGCCACAGGAAGCCTAGAGACCCCACACAGCTGCACTGTATAGAAACCTACAGCCCCTCGCATGGCAGCAGGGATGTTGGACATGGCCTGCCAAAGAGGGGCCAGCAAAAAAAAACAGTTTAGTAGCTTCACTCTTATCCCAGGGACAACTACAGGTTCCTTCTTTAGCCCGCTGAGCCCTCACTGCTCTCCACCTCCCAGACACTAGCAGGACCCTGGGCACTGCTGCACAGACAGCATGCAAGCCAGAGCCTGTGTCTCCCGGTCAAGAGAAGCAGTTGGGTGAGAAGGGATTTGCTGATGCAAAGATAGGCCTGCAGGCAGGCTGCCCACCAGCTCTGAGATAGCCACAGCCAGACCCATATTTCTAAACTCACAGCACTGGCACTGATGGGTCAAGCCCAAATCCATATAGTTTCAGAACCCTCTGAGAGAGGCTGGACCACATAAGCCCTGTCCATTGTAGACTGGGGTGCTGGGTGGCTCAGTGCTGGACAGGTGCAAGCCCAGAGCCTTCCCCATGCCAGCCACAGATAAGTTCATCTCTGCTCGAGGACGAGCAGGTTGTCAAGGTACAGCACCACACTATCTGTCCCATTGAACTCAGCCACTTCTCTCCCCACACTGTTGTGCACACAGCCATCCTGCACGGGGCAGAGATACAGACATGTCCTGCTACCTCCAGGCTTTGACTACACTCCTCTGTGTCCTCTCTCCATCTCCTCCCAGGCTGCAGGAGTTGGAGCAGGAGAGTCAAAGATATTCTTGCAACTTTGCCACAAACTCATGTTTGGATCTTGGCTAGCCTTTCCTTATCAGGGAATAGTCAAGATTCAAGTAAGTAAGAAATGTTTAAGATCATCAGAGAGAACTACAAACACTGGGGATCCATCAAGAGCACTGGAGAAGGCCAATGTAGGTTACATATGCAGAGCCGGAAATGCGTGGGGCTGCCATATGTCCCCTTCTTACACACATGACAGGTTTCAGTACAGCAACAGCCCGATGGTGCTTCCTGTTGAATTACAAGCTGTGTCCTTGCCTTGGCTTCCCCTCTGAGCTCAGTCATTAAAATTCAGCCTCTGTCCTCAGGGTACGGAGTGATCTCTGCTCCATAAACAGGAAAAGCCTCTGGCTCTGCCAGGCACCAGTAAAACCGACATGTGAGAGCTCTCACACAGCTTCCTGGTGGGTCAGGAGCAAGCACTCTGGTCCTCATGGTGGCTGCAGGTGGGCAGGCACAGATGTGGCTCCACTAGGACCCAGCACCTGGCTGGCACATGTCTAGGCTCCTGCACACCCAGCCCGGTCTTGCTTACCTCAGCAACTGCCACCTTCCTCTCCCAAGCCTTGAGGATGTTTTTGAGGTCAGTAACAGCCATCTTCTTCTGAACATAACTCAGCACAGGGGGGATGCCGTAGTCTGAGAGCTGCTTCCGCAGCTTCCGATTCACACTCTCAGCTTCAGCTCGTTGCTGCTGGAGGAATAGGGACAGAGGACAAGGAGATCCCAGGGAAATGTCCTTCTGCCAGCTGGTGTTCAGTCCTCCAGGGAAGCAGGCAGGCAGGATAAACTAAATCCCCAGCACTGCAGGGGAGCAGTGGGATGCATCCACCAGTGCCTCCATCCCTGCCAAGCAGCACTGCTACGGAGCCCCTTGAACCCACTTCCCAAAGCTGTGGTGTCCCCACCAGTGGTGGTTGACATACTCCAGACTAGTATGACAGCAGTGCCACTTCTCCCTGGGGAGCACACTGCTGATGAAAAGTTCAAGGAAACAGAATTTCAAGAAGCCAGTGTCAGATCCCTGTGGAGCCAGGGCCAAAATCCACAACATGGCCTGTTCTGCAAACCTGCCAATGATCACTGGCACCAGCAGGAGCCCCAGGTCTTGCCCGCATCCAGAAAGGCACACAGGTACCCAGCTCATTGCTGGGCCTTGAATGGGCATCAGTATCCAACATACCACAAAAAGTACCTCAAAAAAGTCCTCCCAAGTGAAGTCTCAGGGCCTCGCAAATCACTCTTTTACCTCCTCCACCAGAGCAGCTTCTCTTTCAATTTTCTCCAGTAGCTTCTTCCTCTGGGAGGTGTCTTTCATCAGAGATGCAGACATTTCGATGGCATCCTGCAGCTTCCTCTGGAACATGAGAGCAGGACAGCATCAGCCGGCACAGTGGCAGCTCCCAGCCACCTGCAAAACCACCCCTCTACTCCTCCAGCTTGGTCTCAGCTGGCAGTGCAGAAGTTCTGCTCCAAAGGGGCTCTGCAGCACCTCTCATCCCCTGCAGAAGGCAGCATCATGCCCTGGTCACGCAGCTACTGCTTCATTATGTCTTTTGTCACACTATAGCACAGCCCACAACACAGCAGGCAGGGTTTAGGACTAACCCAGACAGAATGGCTAATTGGAGAGAAGCAAATACACCCAGCTGAGAAGCACTTTTCATTGGTAGGAGCAGAGACTCAGAGTAACAGCTGCAGCTCATGGTATCTTTTCAAATGTCACAGGTTATGTAAAAAATGTATTTTCCTGTGCAAGTCAGCACCAAAGTTTTTTCCTCCCAGAATTTTCCCCTGGAGTGTAAAATAACCATGCGGCAAAGCATGAACCCCATCGTCAGGCTGTAGCCAAACATGAATGAGGGCATCACTACTGTTGATGTGCCAGGCAAACCTCCCAACTGAACAGCTAAGTCAGTGGGAAGGCAGAGAGGCGTTTGGCATTCTCTGAGTGAGAAAGGGAAGGATGCAAGAGCTCATGTGTCACCCTTGGAAACAGAAGAAAGGCAAAACAGAGGTGCTGGGAGGTTCACTCACTCTATAGAAGTTGAGGACTTGGGCAGTCTTCCCTGAGGTCAGTTTTAGCTGCAGCAGCTCCTGGTTCTTCTCATCAATCTTCTCCTGGTACTGGGCATTTGTAACCTGCAGCTGCTGCAAACGGACGTCATGGAGTGTCTCTCCCATCGGCTCCTTCTGCAGAACCCAAGGAAGCAGAACTGTAGGTTGCTGACCAAAGCTGTATCCCACATAAGAGATTTTTGCTCTGTGGGGAAAGCAGACCTAAAGAACAGGGTCTTTAGCCTGGCTGCAAACCTAGAGCTCAGGGAGAAATGGGAGACACAGCATGCCACTGAGCCTGTGCTCTGTGTCCTAGCTTAGAGGGTCCAAGCAGTGCAGACAGGTCCTCTCTGGTGAGGCTCCTGACATGCCAGCAGCAGCCAGTCCCCAGGGAGTTGCTCTGATCCATCATACATCTTTTCCAGAGCATAAAGGGCACGAAGAGATCTGGCAGCTTCCACTCACTGAGACTTCTGATTTCATCCCATGCACACAGACATGTGCCAGGTCTGAACCAGGGCGGACAACAATGCCCTTTGAGAAAGGCAAAAAGGCCAGGAGCAAAGGAGGAAGGGGAGGAGGGCCACACATCTCTACCCAGAGCAGGCCCTGCGTCTGCACTAGGCTGTCCTCATTTTGTTCTTCAAGAGGCCATCTAATCCCTGCTTGTCCTCAACTGTCACACATACCTGCCTGAGCTGCTGCTGCAGCTTCTTCTTGTAACCTTTGAGCAAATAATTTTTTAAGTGCAACTTCTCTCTCAGGAGATCCTAAAGAAAGACAGCAGATTATAGTGAAACAGTAGAGCCAGGGAGGAGAAAGAGCACCCAGACCCCATTCCTTACAGTGCAGTTCTTGTTCATCTTGTCCACACTGCAGCCTTCACTGCTGGCTTAGAAAAGAGCCCAACAAGAAATGTTGCTTAGCATCACCCTACCCCAAACATGGGGGCAAGGCCATGCACTTTCCCAGGCTCCACTAAGGGCCCTGCATCATCTGTGCTCACAGCTGTGCTGCAGCTCAGCAGCCTGATGAGCACCTGGGCTAGTCACTGACTGACAAGTGTGATAAGGGCTGTCCAAAGAGACTTGCTAAGACAGTCTAAAAATGTGATGTAGGCCACACAGGAGTATGGGAATTAGGATTTTCCCTAACCAACATACTTGTCAGATGACAGACCAGCCTCAAATTTTGATGTACTGACCCTCTGGCGGTTCTTCTCCTCCATGTATCTCAGCAGCTTCTCAGAAGCTATGATACTCCCTTTCTTGCTGGAGGTGGTGTTGATGATGTCTTTCTCAAAGTCACTGAAGGCTTTCTTAACTTCAGTCCACCAAACATCTGCTTCTTCTATAACTGCCTGTAGAAATAAAGTCACATGACAGTCAAGAGGTGCTAACTTCCCCTACTCAAACAGCTTTGGGAACAGAGAACATTGGGAAGGACCAGACATGATTTCTGCTGGCATTACTAGCATTTCTCCTGTGGGAGAACTGAGTTTCATCCTGTGCAATTTGGGGCACATGGTGCAGACTCACCCAGCACTGCTACTTCACTGAGTCAGAAAGAACAAGGAAAAAAACCTCTTACATGCCTGAGCTTCAACATCTGCCACTCCATCCTGACCTACAAATATTGCCAGTCTGACTGAGCCAACATGAGACAAAAAATTACCACCCTTTGTTAACTGCATATGCCCTGTGACCACAAGAGAGGGATGGGCTGCCTGCTTCACCTCTCCTGGCCACTGCAGGCAGCATCAGTGGTCTGAACCAAATGCAAATGTCTCTCCTTCCCCAAAAGCTCATGAGCATTTTGGCTAGGAGGATGGACGTCTTGGCAGTCAGCACGGGGCAGGCAGAGATAGTCATAGAGCCACAAGGAGTCTGCAGCAGGAATGCAGTCTTGGAGACTTGGAGCATGCTCTCAAGAAATCCCAGAGGCAGAGGAAAGGCAGACCCCAGAGACAACTGCATGGAGCCCAGCCAAATCAGGAAGCTTCTGGGAGCTGCTAGAATGAAAAATATGTCAGGCACAAAGGGCACACCTTCAAGAAGCTGACAAAAAGGAGGTTTTTCTTTCGAGCATTAACTAGTTCATCTCACACAGCAGATCTGAGCTTCTCTACTTAAAAATCTTTCCCTCGCCTGTATTATTATTAGTTCCTGCCATAATAAGATCCGTCTTCAGACGCTGAGCACCTCTGGTCTCTGTTGGTGCACTTGCCCTCAAGAAGGGTGTGAAGTGAAAGGCCAGTTCTGGCTCCCACTCTCAGGGCCACTCGCAGCTATGCTCTGCTATGAACAGCTCTCATCAAGCAAGTCTGTCTCACTGCCTGAGGGATGGCACATTAAAAGAGGTGTGAAAAGTAACAAGACTGTTTGACACCTTGGTGATCATAAGGGTCCTGGCAAGCCATACCTCGAGGTTCTGCAAGGTCTGCTCCAAGTCCTCATTCATCCTCTGAATCTCATCCTTCATCTCAGTCTGCTCCCGTTCAGCCAGCTCACATTTCTGCTCCACTGTCAGGCCTACAAAATAGTCTGTTGCACCATGCAACTTGGATTTGTACCTGCCACGTGTCTGCAAAACCAAGGAACAATGCAGATGCCTTTAGAAAGCCAGCACTGGCCAACTGTTTCTCCATTTTCCTGTATTCAAAAAGAAAATAATCTCCATGGCCACATTAGCAGGACTCCAGCTTACAGCAAGGACAAGAAGGCATCTCCAGAGCAGAAGTAACTCAGGGCCGTACCCCGGCTGACCTCTGCCCTCTCATCCACCCACAAAACCCTCCTGTGCAAGCATTTTCAGTTCAATTCAACAGGCAAATCCAGGGCTACAGGTTAAAGCCAATGTGACAGCTTCATGTGGGCAGGTAGAACACCTCTTCATAGCAAAGATGCTAACTGTTGTGTAGGATAGATGGGGTCTCCTACCACTGCCTGAGTCAGACACCCTGAGGACATGAGCTTACTGCAGCACAGGCAGGCTGCAGTATGCTCTCAAAAGAACTGACACTACTCAGAAGCAATTCCCAGTGCTGTGAGGACACAGTGAGGCAGGCACTACTTTTGCAGAGGGCAAGCACCCACCTGGCCAACAGCAAAGTTTCTAAGGGCTTAGTCTGGAACTAACCAGAAAGTGGCTACTTTGGACTCAGGCAGGCACTAAAACCCAGTGCAGGATGCTAGCTGAAAGGAGCTCTTCCACAAAGGGTCTAGAGTTTCTGTTCTGTCTGTCTCTGGTGAACAGGCGACTTTCAGGCCAGGAGGTAAAAATCTGCTCCAAAAGCCTGTTCATGGATCTAGCAAGAAGGAAGAGAGCAACACACACTCAGCAGAGGTACCCGAGTGTAGATGTACACAGGTCTGAGCCCACGTGAACTTCCTCAGGAGGGAGGAGAGGAGCAGATTCTTCTGTCACAGACCTGGCACGGCTTTGGGCAAGACTCCTGCTTTCTTGGCACCAGCCTCCCTATTTGTTTAACTTCTACTTCAAATTATGCTGCGTGGGGATTATCTCATTCCAGATCTGCCTAGCACTTGCTGTTCAGGAGGACACAATGTTGTCATGCAGGGAAGACACAGCGTCAGCTGGAGAAAGAGAAATGAGGGCAGCCTAGCCTTAACACTGAGTGCAGGAACAGCAAGGCAGCCGAAACTCTTACACCTACAAGATCAGCAGCACCTTTCTGCAAGCAAGTATCTAGGTTAAGGGCTCATCACTTTGATGCCCAAGTGCAGAGAGGGCTGTTGGGGGACTTTCTTCATCACGTTTCAAACTGGGGAGCTTTCCTGCTGATCTGTCAGATGAGCATTGAGATCAGGAGGTCACAGGGGCTGCAGAGGGAGGAAGGGTCATGGCTCTGTGCTGTAAGGCAGCAGCCAGACCCGAAAACCCAGTACCTGCAGCCATGCAGCCGTTGCCCTGGCTCCGGAGCAGTACCTGTGTCAACTCCGGTGGGGCATCGTGCGTCTCAGACAGCAGCTGAAGCGACAGGCCGCATGGCTCCATCTTACGGTACCATTTCTCAAACATTTCCGCCTCAGTTCGGAGCAGGGTGTTGGCGTGGCTGTGAGGAGGAGGGAGTCGGGCTCAGCCCTCGGCCAAGCTAAGCACCGCGGTCCGGGAGTGGCTGAGCCAAAACAGGTGACCGCAGGGCACAGCAGCCAACCCAAAAGGGGCTGGAGGGCCTGAGGTCACCCCGGCCAGGACACAAGGGCGCAGCCAGAACCGCTCCTTCCCAGACCCGAAGCAGCCGGCAGAGCCTGGGGCTCCGGGTTCTCCCGGGCGTCTGGGGTGGGAGAGTGGGCAGCCTGGTGCCAGAGCCCGACCATGGTGAGGTGACATCCGTGGCCCAGACGGACCACCGAGGCCTCTGGGGATGGTGCCCAGCGCGGGGGCAGCCGGTGGCACCCTGCCTGGCCCTGCGCTGCCCGGTCTGGCCAGGCCCTGCCGGGGGTTAAAGCCCTGCGGCGCCCCCAGACACGGCCCGGCCCGGCCCCTGCAGCCCCCGCAGGGCTCCGCAGCCCGAGGACCCGATCCCTGCCCGGCCGCCGGTACCGCGCCTCCCATAGCTGCGCCCGGAGCTGCGGCAGCGGCAGCGCCGCGAGGCCCAGCTCCGCCATGGCCGCCCCCTGGCAAGGGCGGGGGAGGCACGAGCTGGCGGCGGGGCACGGGAGGGGACACAGAGGGACGCGGGACACGGAGGGACACACGGGGGGACACAGCGATGGGGGCACGGGATACAGGGGCGACACGGGGACGTGGGCAGACATGGAGACAGGAGGCATGGGACACGGTGGGACATGGGACACAGGCATAGGGGGACATGGGGACACCGGAACATGGGGGCAGGGGCATAGNGGGGGGTTGTCCCTGAGCTCTCAGCAAGGCATTGGCGATACAAACACATCTGCAGAGGGGTTGGCCAGAGCAATACAGGGGGATGCAATGCTGGGGTGTCCTGGGGGTGCGCATCGCATCACTCCATTCCTGCGATGCCCCCGCCCAGAAGCTCCTGGCTGGGTGCTGCCTCCCAGCTCCTCCTCACCATACATGCCCAACAGGATCAGCCCATCAACTGGGTGATGAAGCCTCAGGAGGGGCACAGGCAATCGCTGGGCCGAGCTCACATTTTGGGTGTACCTGCACCATGGTGAGGGTTTCTCTGCCTGTGATGCTGCAATCTTCCTCTTGCAGACTCTGCTTTATCACACACGGTCTGTCTGTAAAACCAGGGGGAACAGGAGCACCAGACCTGAAGGCAGCTGCCCCCAGAGGCATGTCTAATTTTAGGAGAGTTGTGAGGGTGTAGAGTGTCATTTCTAAGTGTCCCTGTTGCTGGATTCAGACCATGGTATAGCAATGTGCTCCGACTTCCCTATGCTGGATGCTCAGGACCGACAGTGGTGGG
>VZTL01028731.1:5506-17204 GCA_013400535.1 Scopus umbretta | reverse complement strand
AGGGGCATGGTCACTGCCCTACTATGAATGAGCAAGACCTTGTAAGCCATCGTAATAGTTTGAGCTCACTCTTCCTTGCTTTAACGGGAAGATCGGCTGCCTCTAGGAATAAAAACAGACCCCCGATGTCCTCTGGGTTTGGTTAGCTCAGGCTGGCTTTGCAACAACCCCGCAGAGGAGCCTGCGGGGCTTAGGAGAGTGCAGCACATCTTGCCAGCCAAGGAGAGGCACGCTGGTGCCGTCCCGCCCGCGGGCGGAATTGTAAAGGTGGTGGAAAATCTGCTGGTCTGAACCTCACCTTACACTCACACTTTTTTGCTGTGTCTCCCACAGTGCTTTCTACGCTCGTAATTTTGCTGCTTAAAGCAGTCCTGGTATCAAGACTCACCGTCCAGAGGTAAGCTGCTTGCGTGCTTCTAGTTGTAATAACTGGAGTATTTCAGCGAGCAGAGCCGAATTAGCAAACAAGCCCTGCCCTGCAGCCTGGGCTGCGCCCTGCGCTGTCTTACAGCCTCCACCATCCCTGTGCCCAGAAGCGCAGACACCTCATCCCTCCAGCCCCGGTCACCGCTGTCCCGGCCGCGTGTTTGGGGATGCTGCGTCCCGGGACGGGCTTCCCAGGCAGGCGGTACTCACCCCTGTACGGGTCCTGCGGCGGGTTCAAATCCGGGGACGTGGCGGACTGGACGGGCAGCTGGGGGACCGGGACCTGGTTTGGCACGAGCGAGTGGCTCCCGCGGAGGCTGACCCCGTCCTCGCGGTGCGCTCCGACCTGCCGGGGAGGAGAGAGGCGGCGGTGAGGCCGTGGGGTGCCAGCCGGCCGGCCGGGCCCCGAGTCCTGGGGACCCCAGGAGAGGGACGGGGACGGCGAGCCACGGCACCGGGCCGCGTTTCACTAGAGGGCGCAGATGGCCCGTACAGCTGCACCGCACGCAGCCGCGCACACCGCGCACACCGCGCACGCCGCGCACGCTGCCTGGGAGGATGCTGCGCCGCACGCCTCGTGACAACCACGGCAGAGCAGCTCAGGCAGGTAAAACGTCAAATTGTCTCCCAGGGTGCTGCAGCCGAGCGCACTGATTCCTGCCCATCTGTCTTCTATCATGTCCGCCAACAGATCTGACAATTATCTTAATGCCCATATGCTTAATTGTGGGCTTCTCAATTCCCCCATTGCTATCGGAAATCCTGCAGGAATTTCAATTTGGCATTCGGCTTTCATTTTGGGGGATCAGATTCGCAGGCCTGCCATTTTTTTCCCCGTAATGCCAGCTAAGCCTCTGACAGCGGGAGCTGCGGCAGCGAGCGGCGCGGCCCCCGCTCCCCCCAAACATAATAGCGTGTCACCTGCCTTTCCAAAACGAGAAGCCCCGTCCAAATTAGCGCTCGCTGTATTTCATTAACCACCGAGTCCCAAACCCGAAGGGGCACCATCCCTGCCAACGCCGTGACTCCGGGTAATATACCAATAAAGGTTTTATTAAACACTCCAGTAATGCCATCATCGGAGCTGACAGCGCGGGCGCGATGGAAACGCATCCATTCCTCCCCTCTACGTGGCTCACAGACACACTCCGCGGAGCAGGGTCGCTCCTTCGTTAAAGAAAGGAGGCCGCCGAGAAGAGTTAAGCACCTGAAGAGCAGAACTGTCAGGAGTTGCAGGAGACACTGATATAAAAGCACCTGGAGCGGTAACACCAGCAGCTCTGGCTGGCTGCGCTCCGAGCCGGAGAGGTACTGACGGACGTCTGTGGGGACAGACGGACAGCGTGTCCGCGTGGAAAACTCAGCGCTCCACCTCCTCAGGTGCGGGCATCCCCTAACGCTGAGTGAAAAGGGGCGATAAGCCCGGCAGAGAACTGTAAATCGCTCTTTATTCTCAAAAAGTAAGTACTCGGGCAGATAAAAAGATGGAGGGATGTTTCTAATCAGACTTACAAGATAATATAGGATAATTGTTAACAGCAAGTCGAGACCGCAGTAAGAAAGATAAAAGGGAATCCTGCCAAGGGGAACTTGAGAAAATCTTTTACTACTAGACGAAATGCAAATAACCGAAAGCAAGTGTAAAAGAGCCGAGACAAAAACTCTCTCCTTGTTGAGACATTTTAATTTTTAAAACATGAGATACTAAGAAAAGACTGGAACCAGCATTATTTGGTTTTAAGAGAAAATCAGTTGTTATGAGGCGCTTAGAGCTCAGCAGTTCCACTTCCTGAAATCTCAATGCAGAAAATGCACTAAAATCCCGGTGACATCCTTCTGAGGAGAAAAAAGAGTTTTTTCCCCACGCCTATGAAAGAAAACCACTAGTGAAACAGGCTGTCTTTCTCTGTCCCCAGCGACACCCAGCTTGGGCAACCCAACCCAGCTTGGGAACTGGACCTGACTCCAAAGCCGGCCCCACCGTGAGCAGGGGTTTCACCCCGGCCACCTCCACAAGTTCCCTCCACCCTACATTTTGCTGCAATTCTACAAAAGATGAAAACCATTTAGTTTTGAGGTCGACGAAGACAAAGAAACATATGATACCGCTTCTGGTCAGCAAAACAAGCAGCACCCTTCGAGCAGAGCTCCCGAGAGCAGCTGGAAGCTGCAAAGGCTTTGACAGACGCCACGTCTCGCTCTGGCTCCCTCCCTTTTCCTGCCAGCCTCCCTGGGCTGCATCCATGACCTGTGCAGACAGACAGACCGACCTGGAGATGGCAAGCATCCCATCCTGCTCCCGCCCCGGAGCGGCCCACCTCCTCCCCCGGACCACCTCCGTTATAGGGCTACAGGAGATGCCTCCGGTTGGGTGGTCCAGCTTGAAGAGGGACAACCAGGATATCTGGATTATTTGGCCTGACTTCTTGAAGACTACCTCTTGGCGTTACCATGTCAAGAAGCAGATGTGGTAATAATGAAAAGCTAGCGATTCGGAGGATTTTTAAGCTGAACTGTTGAATTCAGATGCAAAAATGATGCTGTAAAGTCACCACCACTTTACTGTTGACATACTGATATAAAGTTTTATTTATATTTTTAAAATTGGTTCCAATAAAGAAAAAAAGATTTCCTTATATTACTTCTCCCTTTGGTTCTCAAGAGATCTGGAAGGTAACCACCTACGTTATGTCTCACAACTGAATGATAGAAACTATCAATTCTTTTCTTCTCTTTTACAACCCACTACGTGATCAATCTGGCTTCTTATGATTTGCCGCTTTTTCTCCTGCCAACTGGCAAACTCCAGGCTGGCTTAGTGAGCAAGCCCAACCTATGGCCATCCCAACATGGAAGAAAGACCGTTTCTTATCCGCCGTGACTGACCTGCAGCCCATCTTCCCCTCTCTCCGTGTGGGAGGCAGGCATCCCGAGACGGGATGGAGCTCAGGCTGCAGCACCCCTCCCACCCGCGATCCTCCCCGTGCCACAGCGAGGGGCTGCTCCGGAGCACCGACGCTTTCTAGCGCTATGGCTACACAAACCGCCACCTTGCAACGGCCTCTCCACAGCGTGTTTTCCTGGGTAATTTATTTCTCCAGTTTCGATCGCTTGCAAGAAGATTCAGGCAGCCCCATCACTTCGTTATCCACACACAGGGCATTTTCTGAGCCACAGAAAGACTTCAACTCCAGCTCTACCAGGCTACGAACACCTTTGTGCGCGCGCGTGTGTGTGTATGCACACGCGTGCGTCTCCAGTAAAAGGTCAAAACTAACCCAAGCCAAGTAGTCCCACAAGCAGAGGACTACAGGGGCTGGTTTCTGGCAGCGCTGTGGTTCTCGCCATGCCGCCGCGTCCTCCCCGCGCGTAGGAAGCTCTGTCCCGCGTGGGTACCCAAACGACCGCTTTTACAGCAAACTTCAGACCTCGGACGTCCCCTAAAACAGGCTGGCCATTTACTTTTCTCCTTCAAACACCATCAGCTGCTTTCACCAGGAGCCCAGTACCTTCAAGAGCACCACCACGCTGCCCAACGCGGCTGAAACCCACCGTCTGCCAGGGGACGCAGGGATGCGACTTACTGAAACAAAGCCCGTCCTATACGAGGCGTTAGGGAGAGAAAGCAGC
This sequence comes from Scopus umbretta, assembly GCA_013400535.1. Taxonomy (NCBI): domain Eukaryota; kingdom Metazoa; phylum Chordata; class Aves; order Pelecaniformes; family Scopidae; genus Scopus; species Scopus umbretta. The sequence goes on along the minus strand of VZTL01028731.1, from coordinate 13,148 downwards.
AACGGCCGCGAGCGCGGGGCGCGGGCAGCTCCCGGCACCGCTGGGGACACAGAGGATGCTGCGTCTTCTGCTTCCCCATCCCTCCGCAGCCAGCAGGGCCGCCGGTTTGTCTGTTGTACAAACAACAGCTCTGCCCTGAGGTGGAGCGAAGATAGGAATCATTCCCCCCAGCCCGGGAGTGTAGATTATAAATAAGACTTATCTTTAGAGAATCAAACTCACTTTGAAGTTCTATTAATATTTTATTTATTTCCATCTCTTTAAACAGCCCCCTACTGCAGCACTTAGCAGATTGGAGTGGAAAAAAAACCCCAACAAAGAACAAATCCTAAAATGTGCATGGGAGGTATAAGCGGGCTCTGCTGTTGAAGTGCAAATCTCTGCCTTAACGTCCCCGCTGCCATCACCATCTCAGGCACGCACAGGTGCCCGAGCACACGTCTGCATGCTCATGTGTGAAGCGCAGTCCGCTTGACGTAACTCAGCCAAAGGGAAAAACCACGAGAAGCCCCAGTCCCGTGTTTTTTTGGCTATTAAGGTTAAAAAGGCTTCCGGAAGATAAATGAATACTGGTACAGAGAAGGCTGAACCCAGAGGCAGGGATCAAAATCAAGAGTAAGGACCAAAATCGTTTTGCAGACCTTCCAGTGCAGGTCTCTGGAGGCACGCACGTACTAGGCTGATGGACGTGGCACGAAGGCCTGGACAGATGATGTCTAAATTCACACCTGCATTAGTCTTTTATGGCATTTTAAAAACTTCAAGAGCTGGAAGAAGGCTAGACCTTGTCTTCTCTTACCTCTACATTTTCATTTTTACATACGGTAACAGGTCTTCAGTACAAACGTCTGGTTTTTCTGGTTATGCTCGTTTGTATGTATTCCAGATTACCTGCACTATCTATATATTCATCGAGGGTGGGACGCTGTTCTAAAAAAACTACGTGGAAATTAATTCTTGAATACTCAGCATTTCATGATGGAGACGTATACCTGTAGTTAGCACAGATAAAGAACATGATGCTGGAAAAGCATTCGCAGTTTCACCCTCATTCTACAAAGTGCGCTTTCCTTCTTTCAGAAAGGAGCTCTTCTGCGGTGTCCAAGACGCTTGTTTCATCAACGTCAAGCTGTACTGGATTGGGGGTGGCGGTTACGCAAGCCTGGCGAACGCTGTCCCCCCGCAGACAGGTGCCCCCAGGGCGGGCTGTTGGCCTAAGCCACCCCTCCACCGCTCCGGTCGCGGATGCACGGCGCGGCTGGGACCGGTGAGAGCGGAGGGGCCGGCAGCCCTGGGAAGGACAGGGGCAGGCTCACCTCTCCCTCTTACAGAGAGCAACGGAGGATTTTTCTGTAGGAGAGCCTCCCCAGCTCCCCGCTGACGATGCATATACATCGCCCCCCCGCGACGCGAGCCCCTTCCCAGCCGCTGCCACCGCACTAGGAGCACGTCGGGGTGCAGGGCACCGGCTGCCCTCCCCGCATCACCCGCAGCACCGGGCTCCGCTGCCCCTGCGGGCGGAGCGGGAAGACGCTCGGTTTTCAGCCAAGGTACAGAGAAGACGTGGCTGCGTGGCCAGCAGACCCCCGCTGAGGCGGAAACCTGGTGGGGTGCCTCCGACTTGTACCGTCGCCACGAAATCCCAACTGCACCCGACAGCCCCGACGCGCTGCGTTTCATTTGGAATTACCTCGGGTTCTTTCTCTCTGTGTCATCTACACGATGATGGAAACTTTATCCTCCAGAGAAGGAAACCCCCTACCTGACCCAGAAGTGAATCCTGAGCAGTGGTAAGAAACGGTCACACAAATCTTTCTTTTATTGCTCACAGATGGGCATTTGAAGTTCGGGCATGGTAAGGAGCAGACACAAGCTGTAAAAAATGGGGAAAGGTTTCCTATGAAGTTATGAGCATTGCACCCCTTTCCTCACAGTTAACCCTTCTCGTGCCGAGAGGCGGCCTTCGCACACAGGATTAACTTTCTAAATACAAAGGCAAAACTATCACCAATAGCCTGGACCACAGCTTTGGGCTACGGTTAGGAAGAGATTATTCCTAACCTGCCAATATCACGAACAAATGCAACAAGCAACGTGCTTTGTCCTTTTAAAAATGATGACCTTGTGTTATCCAATTAGATAAATAAAAACACGCGGCCAGAAAGTCGTAAGGTGATGCATGTTAACATGTGTTCAATATTGTCAAAATTTATAAGTCTGACAGAAAGCAGATTTGTGCGAAGCCCTTATAAACCTCTACTGCTATATTAAAAAGGGAACAGCACAGGGCACTCTGACACAAATGGTCTCTCACTGTATGTGTGTATTATTGGTCCAAATTATTCACTCTTATTTAACTGCACCGAAGTCTTTCATCTCCATGCTATACAATAATAGTTTCCATATGACCGGTGGCTCAGCTATAAATAAGATCAAAAGGAAAAGAAAGGATTTAATAAAAAAAAAAAAGACATTAAGAGTGGCATTAAATCAGGAAAAAAGCAAAGTTCACATTTTTTTCTACAGAAAAAAAGTAGTGCTGAGCACTAAGCAGCTCGCCAAATATCTTAGGAAAGGGCTGTTTGCGAGCCAGTTGTATGCAAAAGCCATTTCAACGGAGCTGAAAGCGGCAAAGCCGGACTTCGGCGTCGCAAGGAAGGGGAAGAAGAAGATGAAGGAAAAAAAGCCCAAGTGCCACGTCTCCAGGCGAGGCCGGGACACCGGCTGAGCGGCGTGCCGTGCCGTGCCTCGGGGCCACGGGAGCGTGCAGCCTGGCAGTGCCCAGGGCGCGTCCCGTCCCGGGGGGCTCCCCGGGGAGCCCGCCACCCCGCAGCAGCGCGGCAGGAGGAGGCTGGGTTTGGCACCGCGCATCCGCTTGCTGGGAAGAGCCGACTTCCAGCCGACTTCGCCCCGGCGCTGCGGGGGCCGCCGGCTGAGCCCCGCTCCCCGCCGCCCGCCCGGCTGCTCCTCACCGGCTCCCTCCTTCAGCCTCCTGCCCTTGGCAGGCCGAGTCCGGTGCCGGTCCCGCGCGCAGAGAGAGCAGCCCACCGCCGCGTCCCCCCGTAAGCGCTAATTCAGCGCGAGGTCTCCCACACTTCACCGGCTTTGCTTTCCCACCGCGGGAGATAATTGAAGTATTTGAAGGGAAACCAACCGGTTGCGACCTATTATGGAGAGAAGTGGGTTGCCATGGCCGTCGGAGGGAAGTCCCTGAAATAATCCCTGCGATTTCTTTCCAACAGAGATGATTATTCATTTAAGTATTGGCTAAATCCGGAGATATAAAGGGTCCTAAAGCACGGGATTAAGAATATTAACTCCTCTTCACGGAACGGCCGGGGAGGGAGGGGAGGAAACCGTGCTGCAAGCAAGCCCGCACGCCTGGACGCTTCATTTCGGTACCCAGTTCCAGACGACGGGGGTTCCCGTCCAGAGCATCAGGTGGCTGACCCACCCTCGCTGCTGCCTTCCTCCCCGCCGGCTCCCCATCGCCTGCCTCGCCGGCGGCCTGGGCTCCGCACCTCCAACGCAGACGCTGCGCCGAGCGGCGCTCTGAGGGCAAGCCAGCTGCTCCCCGGCGCCGCTCGGGAGCGCAGGCACGCCGGGCCGGCCGCGGAGAGCTCGCAGGCAGCGAGCGACGCAGACATGAAACCCGGGAAACCAAATGCGACGGGGTTTTTTAACCGTGTGCCTAATTAGCTGGTTAGAAATGAATGGAGCCATTGTGCGAGGACAACGCTTTCCTGAAAAGGTGTCGTTAAAATATTGGTCAGTGGTTTCTCTCCTGGTCAAAATGAAGTTTATAGCTCAAAAATAATTCAAAAATATGATAAAGGCTGTAATTGCGCAGCATTAGGAATGTCAACCAATTAGGCAGAAAATGGCGCTATATAAAAACCCTGCACTGGTGCCTGTTATGTCAGACCTCATTCCAGTAAGGTCATTCCGTCCAGTTTTTTTTAATTTGTATCATACCTGCTAACTAAAAAACGCAGTCAAGCAAAACAAACCACAGATGCGGCAGCTACAACCGTGCTGAAAATTAGGACGAGAAAAAGATAGTAACACAGAACAGCAAAAGCCAAACTTTGTCTTTTAAATAATGCCAAGTCGCTTGACTCTCTCTGTTTATGTACGAATGACATAACTGAATTACTTCATGAGCTGCTACTCTAATTCCTAGGGGTGGAAAATTCCATACGTTAATTTGATGTGGATGTAAAAAAAAAAATACACACGAACACGCTCTCTTCCTGTGGGCCCTCGCGTGAAGCATGCAGGCTGGCTGACGGGCTTCTAAGCGCTACCTTAAAAATAACGTACGCCTGTTTCTGGTTTATAACAATTTTAATCAATACCTTCGTGCACCGCTGCGGAAGAAACATACGTCTTCTGAGGTTCCTGTGCACAAGTTAGCATTTAAATGCTGTTTTCTACAATCCAATTTGAAATGTTACGATAAAATGCCCGCAATCCGCATAACCTCTGAAATAACAGGAACTGGGGAAGGCCAGGAAATTCACAGCTAAAGCTGAAAACACACGCTTAGCTCATGCCCTTGAGAGATGGAGATGGGCAGATTAAATCAACCTGAACTCCAAGTCTTGCTCTTGACATGCGACTTCTAAAACTTTGGCCTTCAAGACCCTTACAGAGACAGAAGTTTAACGAGCAGCCCTGGCATCAAACCCCACATCATCCTCATTTCTAAGCCACTTCTGCATCTTCCCAGAAGTTTCTTTGCGGGTGTCCAGGGCGGTTCCGTACCGGCTTTACGAGCCCGGCGAAGGGAGGCTACCTCCATTTTAATTACGACGTCTTCAATCCCGCAAATGCTTGTGCACGTGCTTAACTTCAACGCCACCGACAGCCCCAGCGGGATGACTCGTGGTAATAAAGTCGAGCAGACGTGTGTTTGTGGAACCCAGGCCTTGATGGGAGGGGAAAGCTGAACCTCCGCCTCCCCTGCTCGATGAGGGGGTCACCCCGCTGCGCTCCCCCTCCGGCCCCACAACCCCCAAACAACGCCCTGCAAAGGCACCGGCTTTGGGCGAGCGGCTGCTGCAGCCCAGCCATGCGGCTGGGGCACAAGCCGGGGGATGCCGGGGGTCCCAATTCCTCCCCTCCAGCCTGCCCAGCCGAAGAAGCTGTGCCCAAACCCTGGGAGGGCTCCCCCCCCCTCCCCACCCCGGGAGCTCCTGCACCCAAAGGCTGCGATTTAAGAAATATCCCGATTTTGAGACTTTCCTGCTGCCCCTTCTCCTGGCTGCACGTGCTGCTGCGACACAGCGGGCGCAGAGGAGCAGGCAGCTCCTCCGGGCTTTCACCGCTAAACCAGTTTGCTGCTAAACTGGTCTCGAATACACTGTATTTGTAAATGGTGTGAATTAATGCGCGCCGGTTTGCTCATGGCACAGGGGAAATTAGAAACAGGGACACCAGCAAATTCCAGGGGCCTGCTAAAAATTAGTAAATGCTTAAACGCTCTCCTTACGGGGCCACTAATAAAAAAAGCGAGGGAATGTAAAATAAGAAATCCCTTTTAAGACAGCCTGCTCTAGCAAACCGTTTGCGCAGGGAGCAGAACTCTGCTCCCAGCCACACAGCTGTAAACCTGGCCTCATTCCATTAAAACCGGAGCACTTGATTCCCATTTCCAGCAGCATCTGACCGATCTCTGCCTTATTTTTGTCTGGGGAGAGAAGTCGCACATCTGCTGCGTGCAGGAGAGCGTGGGCAGGCAGCGCGGGCTCCGCACCGTGGGCTCCGCACTGCGGGCTCCGCACCGTGGGCTCTGCACCGTGGGCTCTGCACCATGGACTTTGCACTGTGGGCTCCGCACCATGGGCTCTGCACCACGGGCTCCGCACCATGGGCTCTGCACCATGGGCTCTGTACCGTGGGCTCTGCACTGCAGGCTCTGCACCGCGGGCTCCGCACCGTCCCCGGGTCGCCCCGGCGCGCTCGGGCAGCGCGCGGAGGTGCGCGGTGGGCACGGCCGCTTCCACCAGCGCTCTCTACAAGTTTCCGGTCCATACCTCCCACTGCTACTTTATTTACTGCAGCTGGCCAGCCTTTTATAGCCTGTTTCATGTATTAAAATTCAAATGTGGAAAACATTACCAGTATCCTCCTTGATTTTTTTTTTTTTTTTGAATTTTTTCCCCCTTCAACTTCCTTTTCAGCGTGGAATGTATCAAATGGTCAAAGGCTAACTTCAGACTGACTCGACTCAAAAACTATTTCCTTTGTTCTTATGTCTTTACTTCAAAATTCATACCAGTTTTCCAAAAGAAATTATCGGGCCCGACTCTTTCACCCAAGTTACGGTTTCAGACAGTGAGTAATGCTGCTTGGGAACGCGGCAGACTCTGGGTTTTCAGAGAAATGTCCCCGTCTCGTTTGCAGCAGCAGCACTGCCCTCAAAGCATCCGAATGCTCCTGCTCAGTTACCTTGCTCTGGCCATACACTTGTTTAGCGAAGTCCAAACAAAACCGGCCAGACCCCATCACTTGGCATTTCTCCTGAAAAAGCAAGTGCCTACCTATTCCTAAAAATAAGAGGGCATTTCTTCGACGCATGATACCAGCACTTCCATTTCTCATTGTTGCGGCTTTTTTTGTTTAAATCTAGCTTCACCTACATCTGGTATTTAAGCGAGGAGCACATATTTATGGAACAAACTGTCTCTGAAGTGATGCCCTGGGTGCATGTTGCATCAGTTTAACATATGCAAAGCGAACAAAGCTACAAAAATTAAACTCTTTTCTCTTGATTGAGAGCAGATATGCAGAAACAGTTGTAAGTCACAGATCTGGCTTTTAATAAAGCCAGATTTCTTCATTAAAAGCAGTATTGTTTAAACACTGGAGGAAAAAATAGCTTTGTACAAACTCAAATCTTAGATTATATGTATCCCAAGTGTATTTAACATATTACCTGAGGCCAAGCTAAATTACAATCTAGAATTTCCTTTTGTGAATTCTCAGCAACTGCCACAGAGAGCAAAACAATGTCTGGCTCATGCTAATTTTATTGGGGAAGGGGAGAGGAGATGGATTTAACTGAGCTGCTGAAAAAGCATCTTTTTACCTCTCGGAGCCTTTCGCCAGACCATTTTCAGTTAACACTTCGCGTTTTTTTGAATCTGCAAATGGTGCAGCCTCAGTCGTGGCTTTTAATGATATTTCACCCACGACAGAGTCGCTTTTAGTAAGGTTTAATTTAACGAGGAGCAGGGCCTGTCACAAAGCTGCCCCAATAAAAAACATAAACAAAACTTCCCTTCTCTTCCTTCCTCAGGTGCTTCTTTGCAGCAACTGATGTTACATTTGAATAACCTGAAGCAACAGAAACTATGGGCAAATATTTAGCTTATTTAGCATTGCATGTGGACAAGTCTGAAGGGAAGAACTGTCTGGTGAAGGATAGCTGGGTAAGGACACCCGAACAGCACTTTTTCTTGCAGGGAGGAAGCAGGAGACAGCTGGCATATTCGAATTTCCGCGTGAGATGGCAGACCTCAGTCGTGAAGGCTTTGGACGGCGGTCAGCACTCAAGCTTAGACAGAAAACCTTGCCCTTGGCCGGAGACGGAGCGTGCCGAGGGCTGCGGAGCTGGCCCCAGCGTGGGATGGAGAGC
>VZTL01028730.1:0-19140 GCA_013400535.1 Scopus umbretta | reverse complement strand
GTTCTATGATTCTATGATATACTACAGAGCTGCTTCAAATGTTATTGCAGTTGTCATAAAGAGTCTCCAGTCTCAGACACAATGTTTATTTACAGTGGAACATACTGGGGAGAAATCTCAGGCTTTCTTCCTCAGTGTTTGTTTTTGTATGAAAACCGCAAGCTGCCTAATGTGAATATTTACAAAATAGGTGATTGTTACCAGAGGTCATTTTTACTTCAAGTCCTTATAATGACATTGATGTTTCTTTGATTTCAAGCCCAGGATAAGTACTCGTGTTGCAGTCACAAAACATGTAATCATATCCTGGCCTCTACTAGATAACATGGAAATTCAAAGCTACTTTGTGGTCTTCAGATAAGTTGTACACGTTTTTGCAGGACTGGAAGCAGAATCGTACTCCTTATTTCTTTCAAAGCACGCTAAAAATTAATAGCTCCCTAAAATACAGTTCACTTATACTTAGGACACAACAAAGGTGAAAACAGCCCTTTTACACTCATTATTTTGTGTTGTTTCCTGAACAGACATGACCAGGTGTGACAGCCAGGCAATGCCAGTTCGTGTGCAGCGAAAGCCAGTCCCAAATTTCTTCTTCCAGCGCTTTAACCTCTGAGACACCTCGTGGTGGAAACATTTACTGCTCACAGAGGGGCTGACATCTCGAGAGAATCCATTTTAAATCGACTTGGGGCTTCCATTCTGCCACACTTGGAAGGGGTCGAAGTCGTACAGCCAGTGCAATACTGATTTGGGGAAAAGTTCAATCTACAGCAGATTTTTATTTAAAAAATGTAAAGCCACAAGGAAATTAATTTTGTTAAGAATGAAGTCAGCCTTTGACTGCCCAGGGCTTCACAAATATTTATGAGATTGATTGATAATATTTTACCACAACAATGCAACAGTTACAGTTTCTGTGCAAATAAAGCAAACATGCGGCTTTCGCTTGCATTTCACACTGGGGTTTGGTTTTTCAAACCCGAAAGTGAACATGAAACATCACCGGGAGCTTGGGGGCGTGATGGGTTGAAACCCGCGTGAAGCGAAGGTACAAAAACATCACGCGGTTCTGATGCTGGCGTATCACCAGCGCAACAGCGCTGAAACCAGTGACATTAAATACACGGGAAGTACTTTCAGCCCGTTTTGTGTATTAGGACGTGCAATAGCGTGACCATAACTGCTATGAATTTTGACAGCTGCTTTATTTTTCTACTGGGAGTATATTGTTCTAAATTTGGGAGAATCGACATGCGCTTCCTTGTCAGCGGAGGAGACCGAGCACAGAGCTGCATCCTGCATTTACAGTGTCTTTGTAAAGCTGTCAGCTGAGAGTTCATTTTTGGTACTTTTCCATCCAGCTTTTCGAGCGAAATGGAGTGAAAGCAACCTCCTACGTTGGAGCTGGGTTTTCGCGACCATCCTTGAATGAATAAATAGGAATTTTTTAATATCAAATTTGCTTCCAAAGTTCAAGCGGAGGCTGCCGACCGCCTTAAAAGCAGCCAACTGTATTTATTTGAAGCTTTTCCAGCCGAACCCTGCGGCTGCTCAGCCGGGGGTGCCACGAAGCCCCGCGGCCCTGTCCCCTCAGGAAGCTGGCGGGCTGGGGCCGCGGCCTGCGCGACCCGTGGCTGCCCCGGCCCGGCCGCCGGGCTGCCGTCCGACTGACTGCCCAGGCAGCCAATCACAAGTCGTGCTTCTTTCGCGACTTCGCCTCCCGCCGATCAAACTGGCCAATCAGCACACGGGAGGTTAACGGATCGTCGCGTGCTAACGTCGACGGTCAAAAGCGCCAATCGACAGAGGGCAGGTTCTTTACCAATGAGATCAAAGAGTTAGCGGAACAGGGACATGCCATTGGTGGCTCCATCTATCGGTCATCGCTGCTGCGGCCGGTGGTTGGCTAGCGGGGAGGAGGGGGTGGTTTCCGGGGGCGGGGAAACTATATTAGGGACGGACAAAGGCGGCGGCGAGGCCGTTCAGCTCGCCGCCATTTTGAGCAGCAGCGGGCTCTGAGGAGCAGCAGCCGCGGGCCGGAGCGCTTCTCTTCCTCCTCCCTCCACCACCACCACCACCATGTCGCGGGATCGGTTCCGTAGCCGTGGCGGCGGCGGAGGTGGCTTTCACCGGCGCGGCGGCGGCGGTGGCCGCGGCGGCCCCAACCACGATTTCCGCTCTCCGCCGCCCGGCATGGGCATGGGCCAGAATCGCGGCCCNCGGCGGCGGCGGCCAGGGCTGCCGGCCTGCGGGACGCCTGGACGCGGAGTGCCCGGGGGGCCTAGGCAGCTCCCGGCTGCGGGGGCCAGGGTTTGTCTTCGCTTGCGGTGCCCTGGAGCTGCGCCGGGCTTCCTGGCGGGGGAAGGCCGCAGCTTGGCGGGGCAGGCGGCGGGGCTGCAGGCAGTGATGGCGCCAACTGGTCTGCTTCTTTGTAGGGATTTAAGGCAAACCTCTCTCTTCTGAGGCGACCCGGGGAGAAGACCTATACTCAGCGTTGCCGCTTGTTTGTTGGGAATTTGCCTGCCGATATAACAGACGAAGACTTTAAAAGACTGTTTGCCAAATACGGGGAGCCAGGAGAGGTTTTTATCAACAAGGGGAAAGGCTTTGGATTCATTAAATTGGTAGGCTTTCGTACAGTACGTCCATCCGTTTAATTCTCACGAAATAGTAATTTCCAACTTGGTTTTCTAAAACTGGGTCTTAAACTTTCCTCAGGAATCTAGAGCCCTTGCAGAAATTGCGAAGGCAGAACTGGATGATACCCCCATGAGGGGTCGACAGCTTCGTGTTCGGTTTGCTACACATGCTGCTGCTCTTTCAGTGCGTAATCTTTCACCTTATGTGTCCAACGAGTTGCTGGAGGAAGCTTTTTCCCAGTTTGGTCCGGTGGAAAGAGCTGTTGTGATTGTAGATGATCGAGGTAGATCAACAGGGAAAGGCATTGTTGAATTTGCATCAAAGCCAGCTGCAAGAAAGGCATTTGAACGGTGTACTGAAGGAGTGTTTTTGTTGACAACGTAAGTATTTTGCTTACGATTTTTAGTTTTAAGCTGAATAAAAATGTCAGCTTGTAGTTGTTCTGAATGGAGATTCTTATGGAGAAGTAAAATAAGTATTTTTTTTGTTCAGCACTCCTAGGCCAGTTATTGTGGAACCATTAGAACAACTGGATGATGAAGATGGTCTTCCAGAAAAGCTTGCTCAGAAGAATCCAATGTATCAAAAGTAGGCACTATCTTTTGGTATAAAGGGTATATATGTTATGTATGTAATATTGTCCCAGACTCTGAAGCAGATGGAGTAATTTTTCAGAAACGGGCCTTGAATGCCAAGTAGTGCTTTCAGTTCTCCTTTTTCTGGTAATAGTTTGGTTTTAGATAATGTAACGTAGTGATTTGCTTAGTATATTCACCAAGCATTACACGAGCAATTTTCTGCATTGTATCACAAAGAAACAGTAAAGCCTAAATAGCAGCCCGATAATATTTTTTTATGTGTGTAGAAATTCTTGAAAATCGGCTTCAAGGGTTTGCTTATTCCGTTGTTGAGAACTGCCATCTCACTTAAGGTGTATCTCATGTCGATGATCCCATAGGGAATTTACAAATTGATGTTTGTGGTATGAAATGAGAAATGAAGTAAAATTTTTAACTCACTGCATGATTAATAAAAACTAGTTGCCTGTGGCTTTGCCTTGTGCAGCTGTCTACTGGGCATAGAAGGGTAGGTAAGAGTCTATGGGAGTATTTTTTCTAACTAGCAGCTTTAGGTTAGGATGCGTACGTTAAACCTGTTTGTTGTAGAAATGTTGTATTTGCCCAGATCACAAAAGGGAGTGTGGCGGGATGGGAATCCGGTCAGTCTTGTTTGTATGAGAAAGTGTTCAAAATTGCTCTCTCTGATCAAAAACTATAAACAGTTTAGAAGCAGTGTCTTTGAAAACAGCCTAGGTTAGTATATAGTGTTCCTAAAATGTTGAAATACTTTACACTGTTAACGTATGGAAAGCTTTTGAACTTTCTTAGTTTTGTTCCGTTAATTACTGAATCTTGGACTCTGGTTTCTTTGTATGACAAACTGTTGGCCCTCAGGCATTTTGAAAACTGCTCAAGTCGAAATGAAGATTATTACTTGCCTTTGATGCTTTGGGTGGTAAGATGGCACTGAAAAAAGTCCATCTCTCCCTATGCTGTTGTTTTGAGCAGCTGTATCTACTAGGGCAAAGGCCTGTCTTGTTTGAGGATTTTGCACCTGGCAGTTGCCAGCAGTGGAGTGTCTTAAGGAAGAAGTTAAGAGCAAGATAAACACGCAGTAGAACTGTAAGTGGGAAGATTTGCTTGGATGTGATAGTGCAGGAGTCCCCATATTTGCTACATTAGTCGTAGAATTTATTTGTATTAAATGCTGCTGTTTAAGTGTGTGAAATGCTGTACTGTTGTCAGCATTCTGTCACAGCAACTTTTCTATCACATAGTTGTGAGGTAGTATTTTCAGGGCCCATTTCCCTGATAATTCTGCTTGTGATCTTTTATTGACCTTCAGTTTCCAGGGTTACCCAGTCTAAATGAGCATCTTCCTTTCTGCAGGGAAAGAGAGACTCCTCCCCGTTTTGCTCAGCCTGGCAGTTTTGAATTTGAATATTCCCAGAGGTGGAAATCTTTAGATGAAATGGAAAAACAGCAGAGAGAGCAAGTGGCAAAAAACATGAAAGATGCCAAGGACAAACTTGAAAGTGAGATGGAAGATGCTTACCACGAGCATCAGGCAAACCTCTTGCGTCAAGGTAGTTGGCTCTGAATTCTATATAGCCGTTTTGCTTTAAATGCTAGCTTAAATGTATGGCTGTTTAATGAATAAGTTAATGCTTCCTCCTGCTAACTTGAGAATTTCAGGCTTAAAAAAGAGCAACTTGGTAGTTTTTTAATTTTTATTTAAATGAACTCTTGTTAAGAATAGTGACACTCGGAAGGTAGCTGTCTGCTATAGTGCAGATGAGGGTGATCTAATTCAAATCTGAGTTTAAATCTGACATAAGTTTGTGAAATAGCTGCTGACAGGCTTTGTTTCTGCAGACCTTATGAGGCGTCAGGAGGAACTGAGACGTATGGAAGAACTCCATAATCAAGAAATGCAGAAGCGCAAGGAAATTCAACTGAGGTTAGTTTGGCTTTCATGGGCTTCTTTTCAATGTTGCATTCTTCTTTTTTTTTAATAACTTATATATGAAAGTTTTTATTTTTCAAGAAACACCATTGCTGCTTCAGTTTGTGTATGAGAAATTGAACTGCAGTGTAAGTTTTTCCTCTAGTATTTAAGCATCATAGAGTATCTTTTTTTTTAAGTGTAATCATTCAGTGTCTTTTAAATTGCTTGTGCAAGTAAGTGATGTTGATGAGAAGTGCTGAACAAGTTACGCTCCTGGGGTTTAACAGTCTGCTTTGGGATGATCAGGCAGGAGGAGGAGCGTCGCAGGCGGGAAGAGGAAATGATGATACGTCAGCGGGAGATGGAAGAACAAATGAGAAGACAGAGGGAAGAGAATTATAGTAGAATGGGTTACATGGATCCAGTAAGTGAAATCATGATATTTTTTGGATGTGATACCACGTTCAGGAATTTTTTGGATGTATTTTCAAGATTGATGTATTTTGCTTCCTTTAGGTTAGATAATGTGATGTCTTTGTGTAGGTGAAATGGTAGTAGTTGGCTGCACATGTGCTTTGCCTCCTGAAAGGTATGGATTTCTGTAGTTGATTATCTGTGCTAAAAGTTGTTTCTTCTATGCAGAGGGAGAGAGACATGAGAATGGGTGGTGCCACCACAATGAACATGGGAGGTAAAGAATTTTAAATAATTACTTTATGTAGTTAACATAGAAATTGTCAGAATATGATTATATATTTCTCTTTCTTAGATCCTTATGCTTCTGCAGCCCAGAAATTTCCACCTCTCGGAGGTGGTGGCGGCATAGGTTATGAAGCTAATCCAGGAGTTGGCCAAGCAGCCATGAGTGGTTCTATGATGGGAAGTGACATGGTAATGTATCCTGTGGTGGCTTTAGCTTAGCACAAGGGAAATGTTGCGGTTGGGAATTGAGTTATCTACCAGTGTTCGGATGGCTGTGTAAATCTCACTGTTAACTGCTGACTTTCTTGTCAGGTATTTAATGTGAAGACTGGTGTGGCAGTATGTAGTACTAGATTAGTTCTTAACTGTTATGGTAGCTTATACAGTCGGAAGTTGGGTTTGTAAGTAAATTCAAATGTGCTGTTAAGCATATTTGCAATTAACTCTGACTTTATTGGACTCTGGAAATTCTGCGTCACTGTTAGGCTTGGAAGGATTTTTTAATAAATTCTAGTGAATCTGACAAATTTCATAATTAAAATACGTATGTAGTAGCTTTTCAGTAATTCGACATTCTGTATTTATGGACGAGAGATTTCTGTTCTCCTTTCCAATGTATAACGTGGTGTTTATTTTGGCCCTTCCAAGCCTAGTTAGGATTGATGCATGTTGGTATGGGTATGCTGTCAATTGAAAAATCTGCGCTCACATCTATTTAAGCAGCAGATTAACTTAAGTAACCAATGGTAAACAGCATATCACTTACTCTGTATGCTGATGTTTGCCATAGAAGAGCAGAAATGCTGTTTTTTAGCTTTAGGCATATTCCACTGATCCTTGACTGTAGCCATTTTGTGGTTCCTATCTCACAGAGGAATGATAGCCCGTTCTTGTTTTCCTGTGGTGGGCATGACTATATAGGTAGAGTTTATTAAAGCTGTGGCATATCTCATGTTCCGAGGTATGTTTCCAAACTGTACTATTTTTGGCACACCATATGTGTGAATGGGCTTTGAGCCTGCTTGGTGTTAGCACACTGAAGCAATACGGATGTAGATTAAAGAAATGCTTAATGGCTAGGATGGAATTCTATGTTGGTTTAGGTGGCGATAATAGTGTGCTTTCACCCTCCTCAAAGGGTGTACGCTCTGTAGCACAAGTTGAAGTAAATGATTTTTGGGTGGGTTTAGGCCTCTGGCTGAACATGGTGAGCTACCATAGTAGCTTGTCAGGTGTCTTCCATTTTTTTTGGGGAACCATATCTTTGGAATGATAACTCTGCAGAGCATCACTGATTCAGTAGACAGTGCCGGTGGCCTTAATGTATCTATATAATCTACTGATATTTAAGCAGTTCCTAAGTTTCCCGTGACAGTTAGGCAGTCTGTGGTGAATGCTGTGTACATTTTTCTCCTGAAAATCATGGTACAGGTGCATGCTGAACTTGTGTAATACTTGAAAACGTGATATGGTCAAAAGGTGTGACAGTAAGATGGTTTAACTGCCTTGAGTTTCTTAGCATGGGGATCTCTGCCACACAGTGCTGTCACAGTTACTGGGCTGATACAGAGTTGGAGATAAGCTTAAGCTGCCATGAATTAGGCAGAAAGAACCTAGATAATCTTTCTGAAATTCCTTTCTCGGAAGGATTGAAACTAACTTTCAGAAGTCAAGAACTTGAAGTGTGAATTTTCAGTTGCAGATACCTTTTGTAACAAACAACCTACCACTGTTCTGTTACTCGGTAGTGGAAAACTTGCTTGAAATGAAAGTTTAAAGCTATCTTTGACTTTATAATTTGTCAGTTCTGTAGATTGAATGCTGATCACACCTACTGATACAGCAACTGAATGAAGTACATGTATCTAGAGGTACTAGTAAAAATACCTGAAGTCTCTGCTTTATTGCAGGGTGATTTAGCTTTTACATCTTGGTGTGAAACCTTTCAACGCTGTGAAGTTGTGAATTTTCCAAGAGCTTGTGGTGAAGGTGGGGTGGGGAGATACTGACTGGGATGCACACGACCCTTTGTGCATAGTTCTAACTGGAAACACTGAATAAATTGTAGTTCTTTGAACACGTTTTGCATATTATACAGCAGCAGTTCCGGAGTACGTGGGATTTAACAAATGCAAGTCTTTTGATCGAGCAGTTGCGTTGGTTAGGTAAATCACTGGTCATTAGCTTTTTTCACATTTTTTTTTTTCTTCTTGCAATCCAGTAGTGCTCACAATCAGTTTTGGTTACTGCCTAAGGCCTCTGCAGTTTAGTCAGCAGACCGTAGTCTTAACCCCATCTTGAAAAGCACATGGTCTCTATTGCAGCACATGCCATTAACTGGTGAGTAGGCATTCTGTTTACAATGACATCTTATGAATGTCAGCTCATACTTCAGTGGACTGAAGATTCGTTCTCTGGCTAGGCTTATTTGGAAATGACAGTGATGTGATCTAAGCTTTTACTGCACTAAAGGTGAGAAGTTTGCAAGCTATTTGCATTAACTTGGTTGAAAATTGCTAGAGCTCATTTGGAAAAGTTGTTAATTCACATCTGCACTAATGCTTACATTTCTAGCACTGCAGGGAGGATCTGTTCTTTGTAACAGATGTATGAGAATGCATCAAGTGGGAACATACCTCAAGGCATGTATTACAATAAACTAATTTTTAAATTACCCTTTTTTCCTTTCTATGTTCCCGGTACCTGTGGATCGGCTCAATGGTGATTGTATCGACGAACCTTGACTGCGGAACCTTCTAAAAATATATACTTAACACACATGGACATCAACTACATATAATGAACTGTTAATTCTGTTCCAATAGCGTCCTGAACGCTTTGGGCAGGGAGGTGCGGGGCCTGTGGGTGGCCAGGGTCCTAGAGGAATGGGGCCTGGAACACCAACAGGATATGGTAGAGGGAGAGAAGAATATGAAGGCCCAAACAAAAAACCCCGATTTTAGATGTGACCTGTAGTTTCATTCCAGTTTGTTTTTGTCTGTCTTGTTTAGACACCAACTTTTTAATTCTTGCATTTTAGTAAGAAAGCTACGTTTTTATGGATGTTAGAAACTTACTGACCTAATATTTGTAAGTGGTCTGTTTGGGCGAGTACAATTTAATTATGTAATGCAGTGTTTCAAAACAAATTTAGCTGTTTTTTTGATGTATAACGTCCCTAACTTGATGGCAGTGTACCTTGTGCCACTGAATTCCCAAAGTGTACCAACTTTTTTTTACTGTGCTTCAAATAAATAGAAAACTAAATGTAGTAACTCTTCTTGCCATTCGTGGTTAAACATAAGGAGGCTAAATACCACACCTTCCGCAGTAAACCAAGAGGCTGGAGTAGAGGTCGAGCTAGACCAGGGTGTGGAGCTGTAGTGAAGAGTGAGATCTCTTCCCGTAATGCCTCTAGCTTAAGATTGGGCCAAACAGTAGCCTAACTTTCCAGTAGGTGCAGATTTTTTGAGCATTAATTGTGCTGCAATAAGGAAGCAAATGGAAATCTCGTAAGTGCTGTAAGATACAGTAATTAAAGCTACACTGCAAGCAGTGCAGTACGTAATGAATTTCATATTTTAGCTACAGATTATGGGTGGTGGGATCGTAGCACTTACCACCTTGGCAGTTACTGCTTGGAATCTTTTAAAGACTTTAAGCAGAAGACTAGCAATGGTTATTTTAAAATAAATTCATAGAATGACTTGTATTGGCTGACTTCCTAAAGAAAGGATTGTTAATATGATATTTATGTGCTCTTAAGCTGTCTGAGATTACAGGATCTGGCCTTGCTCCGTATTGTACGCTTACCTGAAATTGCTTGGCAAAAAGACCAGAAGTGTTACTTGAGTGATTAAGGTTAACTTGCTTATGTCCTCATGCTAATTGAGTGGACTAATTTGCATAGTTCAGAATACAATTATTTGTGTTACGGGGACTGCAGGAACTATTCTTAAATCATGTAGCTGGTGGGCAAATCCTAAAAACCTGTATGTAAAATACAGACATTAGCTTGCTTGCATGATGGTTATCGCTCTTTTATTATTGATGTTTGGAGATAATGCATCAAAAGTAGTATCTGAATCTGGAGTTTAATAGTTAATACTACACAGTACAAATAAACTCCCTTTAAGGTTCTTTTGTAGAAGATTTGATGAATTCGTTAGCTTGCTGTTCATTTTATTAAGCCCCAGAAGAATGTCAAAGCATTCTGGACTCATTGATAAGGTAGTTGCTTTTCTTATTATTACATTGTACCAGATAAGCTGGGAACGTGACTTCCCAGTGTAAAACACCTTGGTGTTAATGCAGGATACATCGACCTGCTTGGCACAAAGTAGGTAAACTTAGTTTGACTGTACCTTCACACGATTCCCCAACTACCGAGCATTCTGAGTAGCTTTAATCTTCCAAAGATCTTTCCATTCCTTGTGCTGAGCATTGGCTAATTCTAAATTCTATGCTAAATTTTCTCTGCGGTCAAAACTTTAGTGTCAGATTGCAGTGTTCTAGAGTGCAGATGATCCCTCTTGAAGTACTCACTGTAAGTGCTGTTACTCCTTAAATGAAAAAATAGCATGTTGTGAAATGTTGATACCAGGTAACACTGACTTGGAATATTAAGCACACTAAATAGTGACTCAGCTTGTTTGGTGAACGCTTCTTATTTTCCCAGAAAAGTTTGGGGGTTGCTAACATGCTACAACAATGAATTGCTATTCAGGAAATTCCGAACTGGCAGTTCCTAAACTGCGGACCAAGTATTTGGGAGTACTTGTATTGGACACTTAGTTTAAAAATCAGCAGTACCGATGCAATTTGCTTTATTGAAGTAGTATTAAATAATGCATATGTTTTCTGGAGGGTGTTCGTGGGACACCCGCAAAAGGTGAAGGTGCCTGAGATGGGGAATTCTGAACGTAAACATTAAATTAATTTTTTCAGTTTATTTTTCAGATTACATGTCATTCTTTATTAAAGAGATGCTGGTGCATATCCTAAAGTATGTTCTTTTGTAGTTCTGTAACTTGGAAGAGTGAAGGATGCTGATGTCCTTGTACCTTACAGAGGTTGTCTTTTGGTACCCCTGTTTTGTACGTAAGCTACCGTTGCTAGGTATTAAAAATAGCTGAGTTGCAAAACCATGATTAGTAAATACATTGAAAGATTTGGCAGTTTTCAAAACATCTGAAAGTTTGGTTAAATCTAGCTTTGTTGTAGCTGCATAAGCAGAATTTCTAAAACAAATTCTGCGTTGAGTTGCATGTATTAAACAGGCATACAATTAACTAGCCAACTTCTTTTCCAGACCTTTTAAAGGTGGTGTCTTAAAAGCTGGCAGAGATGTCAACTTTAAAATCGAATAAAGTTGCTAAATGTGGGAGGCGAGAAAGTTATGTTCCTTTGATCTGTTCCTATGAGGTTTTGGACTTTTTTCATAAAACCAGATTTACATAACTGAATCTTCAAAACCATTGAGAGAAGTGCTTCATTGGTCAGACCTGTTTTTGGATGGTCTGGCTCACATAACACATTTTTGTACTGGACTTGGAGGACATTGGCTGTTGCAATTTAGCTTGCTTTATCAAAATTGAGCCCATTTTGACACTTAGATCTCTAAAAACTGCAGCATGTAGAAACTGGTATCATTATACATATATCTTCACGCTTTCTCAGAAATGAATACAGAATAATCTTATCTTCTGGTGTAGACACATGACACTAATCATTTATACAGCTGATGAGAAACTGAAACTGCTTTTGAGATTTTGTGGTATTTTTGTGGTAGAAAAATTCTTGGCTTCTCCTTGGCAACCATTTACTGTGGCAGCAAGTTTTTGCTGGAGTTTGAGACTGCAATTTACACTTAAAACTAGTGGCCTGCTACATAACTGCACTTAGCCAGCATTTCTGCAGTTCATAACTGTGAGGAACGTAGTACCACAAATGGCAATGGACATTAGGACCCGGATGTAGTATTCCTGCTTGCTCCAAGATTCTCATTGCCGACTGCATACAGGTAGGTAACAAGCAATATAATATAACTTGGTGACTTTCTATGTAATCTTATACTGTGGGTATTCTGACATCACACTTCTGACTGTGGA
Source organism: Scopus umbretta (assembly GCA_013400535.1). NCBI lineage: Eukaryota > Metazoa > Chordata > Aves > Pelecaniformes > Scopidae > Scopus > Scopus umbretta. The sequence continues at coordinate 7,177 of VZTL01028730.1, read as the reverse complement.
ATTACAGTGCAGCACTCTTCATACCTGTACGTTAAGCTTGCATCAAAGCTGCGTGGTTTTCGGTTTTAAGCTTTGTCTTGTTCAGAGTCAATAAGCAACTTGCTGTGATTCTTAGATAAGTATTTTCAGACCCGATTCCTTTGTACATATGACTCGGCTTGTGTGGATTTTTCTTAGTTCCGATGTAACGAAGATACTCTTAGAATGAGCTCTGTGGGGAAGAGGGACTGTGATCTTACACTCACTTAACTAGTCAACTAGGTGCTATCAGTGCCTAGAAAAGGACTGTTTAAACTTTCTGCAGTGACAAAACGGCCAGTCTGCAGCGCATCCCTTTGTAGAGTCTTGGCTCAGTAGGAAATGCGTTAGTAATCACTGCTCTAGCCTGTGTGCACTACGTGATGGCCACTGAAAGCTTGCTAATACAGTCAGCTTTGAGACTGATGTGGAATATTTTTGAGGACATACAAATGAGTGCTTGAATGAATGTCCCTGTGAGTAGTTTCATAGAGCTTATTGGACATTTCAGTTGTCTTTATTTTAATCTTTGATTGACAAGCATAATGCATTCCTCTGCCTTTAATTGACGGTGATGAGATTCTGTATTTCTGCCTCGTAGAGTCATCTTGGTAGTGTAATGCTCAATTTCATTTTTCATCAGTCTTGGGGATGTAATTCTAAACTCTTCATTACTAGAAATACTGAACGTAGTGTTTCAGGATTAACACACTTACATTTCCAGACATCCAGACATGCTGATCTCCAGCTCTTTTGCATTAGCTCTTGAACCTGAATTTCAAGGTCCCTTGTTTGCAGCACATGATCTAGCTCTTGCTGATGTTCAGTTTTTCAGAGGTGGTGTAACGTGTTTTCCTGCTTGTTCTGCAAAGTTCTGCTTTGCGTACTTGTTTCTGGTATTATTGTCACATTTGGACCCTTCTGTGTTACCTTCCAGGCAAGACTCTTGCTGGTGAACAGGGGATCTGCTGGACAGCCTTGCCCTCTGCTGTAGCAATCTTTTCATGTTCCACTGAAAGCTTGAAGTAGCAGCTGTACCTTAAGATCATAACATCAGGTCTTTGGTTACACCGCAGTGAGTGTAGCCGAACTCTAGCTAGTCAAGCAGTGACACCACTTGTCACAAAGTCAGTCTGGCTTTTCGTGATGGCTTACTCTTAACCTGTGACTAGAACTCAGTAGCAAAACTGCTGGCAGTATGCATACTGTCATGTAGCAAAACGGAATTATTAATCTTTAAACCAGTGCTCAGATCTGACTAGATTTTTCCAGTGTGCTCTGGATACTTGACTGGACCTGCAGGAATGTCGTGGAGGGGTTATTGGCACATCTGCCTCGTTCTACATACTTGAACTAGCAGGTTTTTGACATTCTTGGAGCAAGCAATTTGTGACTGAACCATGGGTCTCATACCAGCTCTGACTGTCTGCAGTAATGAAACTTGGTGTGGTAGCTAACTTAAAAGCAAATAGTCACGTCTGCTCTAAGTCAGTCTGTAACCAGTGGGTACAAGAAATGACATTAAAGTGCTTGCATTGTGTTTCATCTTGGTTTTATCTGTGTGTGAAATACACTTTTTCTCAAAAGCTTACCAGATGCTCAGAAGTGTGGTGTCAGAATACATATTGCGTACCTGCTAGGCCCTCAGATCCAGATACTGGTGCTGTCAGGAGAGAGCACAGCATAGCGTGTATGGGGGCTTTACTGTAACATTAAGCATACAAAGTGTTGATTTGCTTGCAGTTTTCCCCATAGCTAAACACTGAGGCCTGTGAGTAGTTTTAGGACTTGAGCAGTAATGGGGTTGCATGTCTCTGTTAATCATTGCCAGCTGCAGTGACATGATCAGGAAGGCCAGTGTTTTGTTCCATTATGTTAAATGAGGCTGAGCATGTTGGAAAGGATGCATAAAAAGTATGCTGTTCTGGGTAATTACTTGGCTTCTTCCACTACCAGCAAGTTTTGGAATCGGCTAATTAGCTTCAGATTTTTTTCTCTCCATACCAGCTAGTGGGGCTCTTAAGTAGCTGCTTACTGGAAAAGGAAAAAAAGGGAGGATTGGCCTTCTCCCACCTCTGTCATTGCTGCTAGATAATGATTGACACGTTAGGACTTGGCTGTGCAATCCCGCAGTGGTCTGTGAATACCCCATCTCTATAAATGTTGCTTCTGAACACCAGTACTGAAGAGCTAACTGGGGAGGGCTGGGAGGAGTGTGGCTATAAGTGAATCTGGAGTGTTAAAAGGATGCACAAAGATATAGTATCCCTTATGCATGGTGTTTGTTGCTATGGCATAGAAAACAAAACGTGCATACTATACTTCTGCTCCTGAGGGCCGTGATAAAAGCCAGGTGGTGGGTTTGAGACTAAACTTGAACTTGGCCCTGCCTGGTCAGATCACACTGTGACCATGGTGTGATTTGCCTCCCAACTAGAGGTGTGCACAGAACCTTGTCCCACTGCATCCCTAGCTGCTGACCGTTGCAGTGTGCCCTCAAGTTAGCTAAATAGCAGAAGGGGGGGGGTCTTCAGAAGGGAAGAATCTGTTGCTGAGAATAAAAGCAGACGACTGACAATGCTAACCTCTAGTGTCTTCCTTTGGCTTTTGAAGCACTTCTAGGACTATTGACCCTGAGGGCTGCTAGGAGTCAGGGACATTGCACTCCTTCATGAAGGGGAAGAAAAGGGGCATTACTACAGGAGACAAACTAGGGTAAAATAGTTGAAGTAGCTTGACAAAATTGTTAATGCCTTCACATAAGGGATAGTATACCTCTGGCTGCAATCAAACTTCATTGTACTCAGACTGGTGATTTACGGTTTGTGCTCAGACAAGGTGCAGTTCTTCAGCCAACTACCTGCATATTCCTTCATCTCTTTACAAGTGTTTAGGCTAGCCTATTTCTGCCCCTTATTCTTCTACTTAATATTTTGGAATAATTTGTAAATTCCCCCTCATAACTAATCAGTCCATGCATCTTAAAACCTTGTTTTTAAGTTAGTTTTGAGATGGTCAGAATTTTCTGTGTATTAGTATAATAACTTCACTTGTTATCCTTTAGGTGAAGATGAAAGCTGAGTGAAACCAGAGTGCTCATCTGTGGAAGTAAGCATAACTTCTAGTCTTGTTCTGAATGGGTGAAATAATAAAGGCTTCTGGACACTTGGTGTTCAGTCACTGGGTAACTTTGAATTGGTGAATATTGAGAAACCGGTACGAGTGAATACATGAAACGTAGGGTAGGACTTAGTCCCTGCTGTCAAGCCGTGGGGTTAAGCACCCAGACTCCATCTGGGCTTGATATCTTGACAGCAGTCGTTAAAAATGCCTTTCTAGACGTGGGTTTGTACAAAAGAATTCAAAATCACCGTGAGCGTAACTTCTGAATATCTTTGCAGTTCAGGAGCCGAGCATGAGCACATCCAGCGCGATGCCCAGTGATCTGTGGAGGGAACGAGATAACAAGTGAACAAGTAAGTAGTTGATGTCCGTACAATGCTGTTGAGAGCTCAGTAGCCTGTTGCCCTGTGATGTATTACGTAGTTTCTGCCTGAAATTTGCCCTTGATTAATCTCAATTTTATACAAAATTTCTGAATCTTTCTTTTGTAGAGCCAAGATACAACCATTGTTTGAGGCTTTTCAGCCCTGCAGCATCAAATAAACTCTGTCCTCTGAATGCTGTGGGTGGTCAAACAAGAAATAAACGGTTTCCACATTCAGGCTCCAGTGAAAGGAGTGTGAACGGGGTGGGTGATTGTCAGTAAGGAAAAAGGGGGAACAATAGAGCAGCTGCTTCTCAAATGTTAATCTTACTAAAAGTTGTTAAAAAAGCTACTTTTCTGAAATATTAATGAACTTTGAACTTTCAAAATAACCTGGAAGATGAATTAGCCCCTACAAGAGCACAAGCAGGTAGCAGTTCAGGGAAATAAACTTAACTTGCAGAGCTGGAATTAATGACATTTTCCCTCTAATTAAACTACAAGGGGGAACTTCAGATATTTAAAATCTTGTGTGAGGAGCAACATGCAAAGTACCTTAACTCAGGAGTGACGGGTAAGTAACAGCTTAGATACGCCACAACTGAACCTGTAAGGCGTGAAGCCAGCGAGATTCAATTGGTGAACTCCTATTGAATCGTGTGTGATTTGTTGCTCCTGCTCTTATTTTTCTGGGTAGTAAAACCCAAAGTCATTTGAGATCTTTGAAATACAGAAAGTAGATGAAAATGTTGAATGCTGTTCATTTAATCTCAAGTCTGATGTCAGAACTTGGAATCCTAGAGCACACTCGACAGGTGGGCGGCCTGTTGCGGTGTACTGGTTCCCTCCATACATCGCTACGGGTGACTTCTGCTGGCCTTTTTAATGTTCTTACTAACTGCGTGCTTTGCACTTGCAGAAGAAGATGAAATCTGAACACAGTGAAGAGGAGCCAGGAACATACAACTTTTAAAAATAAAATAATTTTTTTTTATATAAATGACTTCTGTTTTATTTCGGAGTGTAATCAATGAGTAAGCAATCTGTTCCACTTAATGTGGCATGGATGACTCGGAGAAACGCTGCCACAAACGAGGCTGTAGAAGGGGACACCCAAGGTTCTTGGAGCGCTGGCTCAAGAAGGGCTCGGGTCGTTGGATCCTGCTCCATTGTGTGACAAGCATGTGGAAGATCACCACTCATCACTAATAAAGCCCTGGCAAATACATAATACAGTATTTTTTTCCTGCTGGGATTGTGCCATGGGCTTACTCTTGTAGTTACAATGCTCCGGTTGTCAGGCTAGGCTGTGTTCCCCTAGTCATGTTGACGAAACAGAGTAGGGTTGGTCAGAACCGCTGTAGCGATGTTTCCCATGTTGACTCTCGTTACTTTACAGCAATTAGCATAGCTAATCGCCTTGGTGCTCACCTCCGCTCCCCTGGCAGCTGCCGGTGGCAGCACCGCGGTCGCAAGCGTCCCGGGGCTCGGGCAGAGGGAAGGGGGCCCGGCAGGCAGCAGCAGCAGCGGTGGTGGAGGTTGTTGCTGCATCAAAAGCTGCTGACTGCCGCTTTTCGCTTCCTCGCGCAGTGGAGCGGCCAGGTACGGGGTCATCTGGGGTGTTGCGCTCTGATTTGACTTCTCTGCGTTACTGTCCGGATGCTGAAAGGGCTTCAGCGAGAGGAGGGCTTTGTGGTTCCTCGGTAGCTGCACTGCAAGGGGCTGAGTTTCAGCCTCTTTGTCTCCGCAGCTACTGCAGGCTTACGCAGCCTTTTTTTGCCTCAAATTCTATTTTCCAGTAACTTGTCCTAATTTCTTTTCCACTATTGCAGCATCATCTGCTTCTTACGTGAAACTGTTGCAGCCTGAATGTGATTCCAGCATTGATGTGCTGAACTTCACCTCCTACAACCCCCTTTCTAACCAAGCCATGGTTTGCTTTCTGTATTGAGGTGGGATGTGCTTTGGAGAATGGCAAAAAGCCCCGATTTCCGTGGCAGTGTTGGCCATTCTCTTATTGCCTGGTAGGAGACAAGCGCAGAGGATTTCCTCTGCTGGGTGCCGTGCTAGTGGGTTGTTGGCTTCTGGCTGGTAGAGCTGATCGCTTGGTTCTACCAAATGTTCTGTTAAAAAGCTCCTGTAATTAAAAAAAAAAAAAAAAAAAAAAAAAAAAAGAAAATGAGGCCGAGAGCGGGTAGTGAGGTACCACGTGGATGGCGTTGAGTCCTGTCCCAGCCAGGCAGCGGTGTTTATCTGCCATCGTGTCCTGCTGTGAGGGGCTTCTCCAAGCCCGTGGTGCTGTGCCGGGGCTTGGGAATGGCGTGGGCCAAGTGACAGCGGTGCTGGGGCAGCCCTGGGCTCGGCCCCGGGCGCCTGGGAAAGGCAAACACGCAGCGAAAGGGTTTTGCAATGTTTGCACAAAAAAACCCGACCTCTGTCCTGGCGCTGAGCGGGCTCTGCTGTGTGGCAGGGGTGAAAGCCCGCTGTCGGAGAAGGGGAACAGTCCTGTAAGCTGAAGGAAGATGCTTTCTGCGGGCGGGTGTCTCCCGGGCTCGCTTGAATAACAAACCCGGGAGCGGTGATAAACGCCTCCTGCGGTAACGCCAGCGCACTGAAGCCATGACCCCGCGCTGCAGGCATGTGGGCTCTGAGCTGCGGCAATCCATTGTTCAGGATGGGTTGGGGCTTTTTATTTTTCCCCCCCATCCTTTTTCCCCCAAGGGGCTTTCTGAGGCAAGAAGGGCTGGCGCCTGCCCTGGCCTGTTGCTGTTTATCATTCCCCAGCTTGCACGCCAGAGCCGGGAGAAGCTCCAAAATCTTCGCGAGCGGCTCCTCGGCGGCGCTCGCTGCGGCTCTTCCATTAGAGCCGGGGAACGGTGCGCTGCCAGGAGTAAAAATAGCGCTGCCACCACTGCACCCCCGTGAAGCCCGGCGGACACGGCAGCGCAGGGCCTCGGCTGTGCCGGGGTCGGTGCTGGTCCAGGCCGGCCGTGCCCCCTGGGCCGCGCGGTGCTTCCCAGTGCCTGGGAAATGATTCCTGCTTTTTCACTATTAGTGTTAAAGGAATATTTCCACTTGAATTACAATACCGCCCGTGCCCCCACGGCTCCCCTGGGCCCTGGCTCTCGCCAGGCCAGGGCTGCCTTTTCCAGGAGCCTCGGCGCACGCCGGCGGCCACTGGCGCGGGCCGTCCCGCAGGCCCGGGAGGGCGGCAGCCGCCCCCTTCGCCCCAACCTGGCTCCCCTGGTGCCAGAAGAAAACCCTTGCTCCAGCTGCCTCACCAACCAGCTCTCACTCACCTCACTAACCCCGCTGAGCTGCAGGCAGGGCTGCCTGCGTCCCTGCCTGTGCCGCCGCCTGCCCCGCCGTCTCCGCAGCCCCCTTGCACCCCGGCCACCCAGGGCCAGCGGCCCTTCGCGGGTGCTGGCATGGAGCTCGACCCGCTCACGGCGCCCGCAGAGCCCCACCTGCGGGTTTAGGAGCGGGTTTTTTTTCCCCACTTTTCCACATTTTTTCCCCCTGGTTTGGCGGGAGGGTGGTGCCGGCCGCGGCGGGGGGGGATCAGCACAGCCGCGGCGGGGGTGAAGCTGCAGCTCTAAGCCCCCCCTGCCCCAGCAGCTCCCCGCGGCTGGGGGCTCCGCGGCCCCGCGTGTCCCGGCCAGGCCGGGGGGC
>VZTL01028727.1:4498-26318 GCA_013400535.1 Scopus umbretta | reverse complement strand
CAACAGCCCCGGGGGGGGCGAGGGCGAACAGCAGGGACTCCACGAGGAAGAGCTCTGCCCGCTAGGAAAGTCCGATAGAGCTGCACGGGGACGACAGCCAGAGAGGAGAGCACTCCCTAAATGTAATCCAGGGGATCCCCAGCTGCCTTGCCTGCCCCCTCTGCAGCCTGATCAGCATCTGCCATCTGAAAGGAACCACCTTGCTGCTAAAATACTGCTCTGAAAGACAGGAAATTTTTGCAAGGACAAGAAGAGATGCTGCTGTCACGAGTGACCTTTGAAGCCTCCTGCAGCTCCCTGGAAGCCAGCTGGAACAACCAAAAGTGTGTCAGAAACCTCCTCTGAGCTGCAGGAGTATCGGAGGTAACCAGTTAAGTAGCACAGCGCACCCTAAGGCGGTAAAGAAGCAACCCCCAGCTAGACCCCCTCTTGACCCACTTTTAGGATTCCTATGACCTTGAGAATTTCTCACCATATTTACCTTTGCGGAAGATACTGTGATCTCCTATACAGATCATCTGGCACTACCAGCAGTGACAGCTCACGCACTCCCTGTGTGCCAGCACGCATAGCCAACGCTTCTCTTCAGCCCTTGTCTCCTCTGTACTGACTGCCACCTTAGGACGTGTATGGTTTTGGTTGCTCTCAGCCCCTCTGGCCCTGCTGACGGGTCAGGACAGCAGAGGTGGCTCCAGCAGGAGCTGGAACACATCCTTACCTGCACGCCTGTAAAGAAGAGCTAATAAAGATGCAGCTGATAGCTTTGATAAACATGAACTAATCTTATCCAGATTCTTAAGAGTGATGGACACTCAAGACGTCCTGTTTTTTTTCACCTGACATTTTTCAGAAAAGCTGGTGAGAAAAAAAAGCACAGGACCTCAGCAATCCACCAGGGCAGACTAAGTTTCACCAGTGTCCTCAAAACAGCTCAGCTAACATGAAGGAAGGAGTCCAGCACCTACACGGAAGGAACAGAGCCTTCCACATGACAATATTAACAGAAGCTTCACCACTTCCAGAAAGAGGGACCATGATCTCCAGCCCCTTACCTTGCTATCCAGCTTCTTCATTGTCACCAGGTCCAAGGACTTGAGTGAGTGCCCGGTTGGAGTGATGAAGTACAGGCAGACGTGAATCCTCGTGTCATGATAGTTGAAGAGAGATCGGCGGATTTTCAGCTCTTCTTGCAAATAGTTTTCAAACTGCGTATCAATGTACTCAACTATCGGCCTGTAACTAAAACCATACCATTAGCAACCCAGATACTGGAGCTCAAAATTAAACAGTTTGAAGGCTTAAGGAGTTCTCCTAGACATATCGTGGTATCATTTAAAAAGTAGTTATAAGACTCAAACAATTTAGCCTTACAACAGGAAGAGTGTGGCATTTGCACACAGACCTTATAATCCAAAGGTGGCTGGAGTCTCCTGAGGCTGCACTGCAAAATCTAAGGACAGTGGAGCAGGGAAAGATGACTACTTCCACAGATCAAACTTTGCCCAGATCTCAGGGCTGAGCCATCTGGCTGTAGCAATGCAACATGACCAAGGAGAGACCTTAGAGTCCCAGAAAGCCTTTACCTGGGGCTTGAACAAGATGTCTGTGTAATTAAATGAGACAGGTCCAGAGACACCGATCACTGCCAGAACAGATAATTCCCAACCCTGCACTGAGGACAGCTTGTTAACTGCTCATGCTCCTGGAGGACACCATTCTCTGCTGGAAAGACCTCCTGTGACCTCTCTTTTTGGCTCCTCACCCAACCCCCTCTACACTTAGTCCCCAGAACCAGAGCCACTGCAGGGAGCTACTCTAACAGCAACACAGACACCTCCTCTGCAACACTGCAAGCAGGACTGCAGGCAGTTCATGTCTAACCAAGCAGATGGCACGAGACCTGCCTTTCATCTTTATTTATCTGATCTCCAAATCCAACCGCGTCCACAATCGTTAGCTTCAGGTGGACGTTGCTCTCCTGCAGGTCGTAGGTCCGTGGCCGCAAGCGAACCGCGCTCTCATAGTGACTGGCTTCCTCCGTCTCAAACGTGGTATTGAAGAGGGTATTCATTAGTGTGGATTTCCCAATGCCGGTCTCACCTAGGAAGGAGAAATCATCAGCTCACTGCAGCATGAATTTGTCACAGGTACTTCAAAGAACATTAACTACAGAGCAGAACTAAATTATACTCTGAAAGGTTACTACAAATTGCTTGTGGACAGACATATAATTGTCACAAGGGTAACTGCATTCTTGAAGGCCTCCCGTGCTTAACGCAAAGCTAACACAGAGCACTTTGGTCTCATCTCCCCTGCAAGGATCACACAGCACAGCAAAACACACCGTCTTCCCCTCCCTGTACCCTGACTTTGCTCAGGATCTTGCACCAGAGAAGCTGGGGAGAGTACAGGTTTTTTTTAGAGCTGCTGAGATCTGGCTCGGTAACACGCAAGCTGTCGAAGACGGTCCCGTTCTGCACAGACACATCACAGACAGCATGTCAATGCTTTGAGATGATAGGACCACCAGTGCAGCAAACAGAATTGTCCAAACTGGAGGAAATAAGCAACAAACTCTTCCGTCACATCAGGCATGAGCTTCCACAGGCATCCAAACCACCGCAGCAAGACAGCAGCTGCCTGACAGAGAGCAAGAGGTGCTGCCCTGCCCTGAAGAGCTCCAGCTGCACAGGGAGATCTTGCAGCCCAGCCCAGATGATGGTGTTGGCGACGCAGCCTGTTTCATTGCATATTGCTCTTGGTTTGGGGAGTTTCCCTTTAGTATTCCTGCCTCCTTCAAGGACGCCCTGTTGCCCCCTGATTCTTCATGCTGATCAGCCAAGGGGAGACAAAAATGCTGTTTAGGGGAAACCAAAATGAAATCGATACCAAAATGCCATATAGCATTTGTGACACAGAGGCCAAAGCACGACAATGTTTTCAGAGGCCACGTTCCACGATGCATTTTTACTATAGACCTCAGGAGAGCCCTGGGCTGGAGCCCTGAAGCAGGGCACTTCCAAGGCATCTTCATCTTTCCAGTAGTAGAGAAAAATTCTGCCAACTTGAACCTCTGAGATAGGCAGAGGGAGAGAACATGGAGTCAAGAGGGGATGGCAGACAAACTTGGTAAGGAGAGAATAGTTCCTGAAGAACCAGTAAGGGCAAGATTAGGGGAAGTTTCCCATCTGTAGCCCCCCCTGTTCCAACAGCCACTGAAGGACACCTGGGATGCATCACATACCAAGCTCCATCCCTGAATATTTGGCTCACAGGCTGTGAGCCAGAAAGGCTTTGAACTGCTGCTCCTGGTAATGAAACAAGGCTGATATTTTCCAGATTGGCCTACAAGGGGCCCTGTTTAAACTCCTCGTTCACTACACGCAGCCCTGTTGGCCACGGGAGTGAAAAGAGGCAAAATCCAAGGAAATAGCCTCCTCCCCACGCATTTCCCAGGCAGTCCGTGTTGCTACACCTTCGGCATAGAGAGCCACTGCTTCTACCGAGCGCAGCCCCTCTCGCTGAAGCCAGCCACCTCCGAGGAGCCCTGCAGTGGACGCGCCGACGGGAGAGCAGGAGGGTGAGCAAGTTTCTGTTTGAGGGAGGTGCCATGCCTGCTGCCAAGGGGTTTGGGCTTTTTCCTTCTTCAAGCACCACAGGTTCTGCTCTTCAGCGGAGAATAAATACTTCATGGTGCGCAGAGTAGGGCAGAGGCACACGCCGCTTCCCACCAGCTGTAGCTGAGAGTTGCGCAAGGAAATAAAAACAGCCTGGTGCTCTAGATTAATCTGAAAGGAAAGTCATATGGAGAACTCAGTACTGATGCAAGCCACATTCTCCTGTTCAGTTGTGGGCACAGCTGGGAGCGGGAACTGGCAAAAAGGGGTACAGGGTTGTTGGTTTTTTTTTTTTTCTTCCTCTTGTCCAAAAAGAATGAGGTCATTTTTTCCAGTGTGTCACAAATGGTACGGCCAGATGAGAATGCAGGAGTATCCATTCTGGTGTCCCCAAGAACGACACTAATGAAAAACATATTTGCCCTCTGCTGCGACTACCCTTCTGCTAAGAAAGAAGTCTATGAAGTTCCAACTGTGATTTCAGCCATGCTTTTTACTTGGTGGTTCGGATATGCAACAGTGGCTTAGGTATGGCACAAGCACCTCGTGCGAGTTGTCAGGGTTTCGCCAGACAGTCTATACAAAGCCATATTCTCTCTGGGCAGATCGAGGGCCAGGCAGGGAGCTGCTGTCTCTGGATGTATTTCTGCTGGTCTAGCGGGTTACAATACTTCAGACCTCACGCACAATACAAGAACCAGCCAAAGTAAAAATAATGCTCATCTTCTCACTGGAAGGAATTGGTTTCCAGTTCTCTAGCCAGCATCGCCTGCTAGATCATGTCAATACCAAAATTAAGAAACAAGAATATAATGAGGGTTTTTTATAGTCAGCCGCTTGCGCCTGCTCACAATCTTCAAGACAAATAATTTACCATCAATAAAAACGGGAACGCTCCCTCTCCCTTTCCTAGCACAGAGTTAGTCACGCTTCAAGCCCTTTGACTCACCCTGGGAAAGCATCAACCAGGCACAGCTCGGATACAAACCTTGTATCCCTAGCTCTGAGGTGCAGGTTTACACTCAGAAATGACCAAGGTATCACCAGCAGCTCTCAGCTAACACGCGGTGCCTCTGACTGCATCTACTCAGACACCGTATTCACCGAGAAGCTGCTCATGCCAGCCACCCCAGTCTGCAAAGGGAAATATTTAACTTGCCACATAAAATCTTCCCTTAACCCTGCCTATTGCAGAGCTATTGCAGCGGAGGAGATGAGCAACACCTCACCGATTATGGAAATTCTTCTGGATTATGGAAATTTTTCCGGTTTGACCCACAAGGTTCAGCCAGGACCTCCCTGCCGCTCTCTGCAGCTCCCGCGCCAGTAGCTCAGCTCAACGCAGAGCTGGACAGTCCCACACCCGTACCCTTCTCCTCTCCCCCGGCGAAAGCCGAAAGCTGATATATTAAAGCCTTTCCCAAAACTCTAATTCTGGGCAACGAGTGTCCAGCAGTCACTTGTGAAAATCACAACTCGGAAGCATCAAGCTCTAGAGAGCTCAAGTCCATCGAAATTATTATGCATTTTTTAAAATGTGTTAGGCATTTCTGAATTGCTTAAAGTCACTGCCGAGGCCCGGGGCACAGCAGGACACGCCAGAAATTCTGGTCCCAACGTCACCGCGCCGCCAGCTCAGCCCACGTCTGTTTGCAGAGGACCGTGCTCACCCACACAGAGGATGTTGAAGCTGAAGCCCTGTGTGACAGACTTGCTGACCAGCTGATCGGGGAGACTGTCGAAGCCAACATGGCCCCCCAGGGAAAGGTTCCTCTTCTCTTCATTCTGGTAGGGAAAAGAAACCAGATTAGCAGAGCTGCACTGAGAAGGCAAGTCAGAGACACGAGGGGAACCACCAAACCCAAGAAACAGCCACCCTCCCGGGCACCGCAGAGCCACCGACACAAACCCTAACACTGCCCACCGGGGCTTGTGTTTTGGCACACACCACAGCTCAAACCTTCCGACAGCCACCAATAACAGAAAAGAGAGGGGAAAAATACTGATCTTAATGGGGAACTGGGAGAACTAAGCTACTAGGCTACAAAGAAAAGAAAACACTAGCGTGAGCTCCAACTACATGCAGCTGGGAGAGATTAGCAAAGGAAAACCCACTACCATGTGTTTTAGCACTCGCTTCTCCTTATCCTTTTTTATTTTATTTTCTTCAACCCTCCAGCATTGAATTCAGCTTGACAGGCTCTGCATTTTCGCCGAGTACTTGAGCTTTTTCCCTTTGCTGTTGCCATAAGCAGCGTGGTTTTATTCACTCCCGCATCCAGGGGTGCTGGTCGCACAGGCAGGGTGAGGAATCCTCTTGCTTTACCATCTGTGACCACACAGTTTTCTACCGTTTCTCTGCTGTTCCTGTTCCTGCCTCCCCCATATGCACTTTGTTCTTCCTTCTGTCTCCTCCCTCCCCCAGAGGAAGACAAAGCCGATCACCTGTAGGAAGCTTTGCTTAGAAACGAAGACAAAACACATCCGAGGAGACAAGGGGTCTATGCCCTGTGTTATACAGAAAGGCAGACCGGGTCAGCTGTAATTCCAGAAGAGAGGACTCGACAGATGGGTCAAGAACAGTTTGGATTTGCACAAATATTTCAACAGATGTTGGCAACTCTCTGCACAGCTAAATGATGCTGTCCGAACCCAGGGACCAGACCCTGCCCCTGCAGCCTCTCAAGCACTCTTATCCTTCCATGGGGAAGCAAGGATACAGGATTTCAGAGCATGATACATTCACCCTCGGTTTCTTTGGTAAATGGCTCTGTTTTTCTTAAACACCAGCACACAGTGGAAGATGGGGATGGAAAAACCGTCTGCCCTTTGCCTGGCTCTGGTTCTTCTGTCTGCCCCCGACAATTTGGACTTCATGTCCCAGCACGAAGACTGCGAGACAAGAGCATACCCTAGGAAGAGCCTAAGCTGGCTGACAAACTTTAAATTAACTCAAGAGGAAAATAAAAAAATTATGCGATAAGCCTTGCGTATTGCTCTACACCTGCAATAAGACTGCTAAATAAAACCCAAACCTTTGTTCAACTGCATTTTGAGTCACAGCCTCCTTTAGCTCTGCCTTCGGTAGCACAAATATTCTCAGCTTTGTCAAATAAACCGTTTAAATCACAAGAACAACTTGTGAACAACTGAAGCAGCTCCTGCGCCTCACGCAGAAACCTTCTGGCTGTCCCGCTCAGCATTTGTTACCGACTTCCAGGCGGTTTCAGGCCAGCGCTCTCCCAGGGGACTCCTCGGACAGCAAACACAACCAAATCGTAGCTGGGCTCCTGCGATCAATTCTGTTTCATCCCACCAGGATCAATCACGCTCACTAACTAAGCGGAAAGAGCAATCATTTAAAGTTTCCCCGTGGGAGAGGCAGCGTCAATTAAGGTTTTAAGGTGGCCAAGAGTTTGGGTGAATTAAAAAGGGCCGCTAAGACAGAGAAACCTCCGAGTTAAACCTTCTTCCATTCACCTGTCACCACAGTGGGCTGCTAAAGCCCAGACTAACAGCTCTGCAGGGACAGACCCCAGCTGCAGGACAATTCCCCAGCACACATGGAGAAAAGTGAGTCCGTGCCGATCCAGGCAGCTCAACGCTGAACTGCGGATCCGGCCTGGGATGGTGCAACCGCACCGGGAAGGGGAACTTGGACACGTGTGCTGGGCAAGGACTCCGAGTTGTTTAGGTTTGGTTTTCCTCTTAAGGAGGAGACTGTCAGAAGGCGCGGGAAGCCGCCGCGCGCATCGGCAGAGCTTGGGGGGCTTCCTCGAGCTCTCGGCCCCTCAGCACCCACTCCTCCTCTCCCCCCTGCCCCTCCGAGCCACCACCTTGCAGAGCTTAAAACGCCCGTTCCCACCACCGCGATGCGGTGACAGCCAAGCGAGCCGTTCCCACAGCAAGTCACCGAGTTTGATGGTCACGCTTTGCGTCTTTTCATTTTAAATAGCTTACAAAAACAAGCAAACAAGCAAACAAAAAAAACCCAACAAACCAAAAAAAACCCGCAAACCAGAAGCCTGGGATGACATTTTGGATGGGAAATAAAGGCTGCCGATGGCTATGATTAGGCTGGGAGGAGGTTTCCAGGCAACAGGCAGCACCACTGCTCGGGATTTTAAAATAGGCTCCAGCTCGGCAAAGCTGCATTGAGAACTCAGTCATGCTTCGGCCGGAGGAAACCCAAACGCGTTTGCACAGGGCTCTCTTTTTCTGTTCTTTTTTTTTTTTTTTTGGCATTTGGTCACTGTTCGTTAAAGAATACACTTACACAAAACCGTTTGCCATCCCTTAAAGCCGCTAAACCAACGAGCCAAACTTCAGCTAAATCCTTTTGTCAGTGACCTTGAAATGCACAGTTTCCTTTTATTTCTGTAAGCAGCGATAATAATCTGGTTCGAGTCCAAGACGCTGCTGATACCAAAGCAGAAAACCATTTGCTGTGCTTGCAGTGCGTTCAGCTGTCATTCAGCCTCCAAAGGGATTTTGCTGTTGTTGCTGTGTTAGGACAAACAACGGCAACAACTGCGGGAAAGTAATAAGACTAAGAAAAGAAAGGGGGGGGGAGGAGTTTTCTCCTTTTATTCTTTCCCTCCGATCCATCGAGCTTACAAACTTGACAGCCCTGGGAATACAACCGATTTTTCTGCTCGCTTGTGTTCTCTGATGTGCTGGCCCGCCCTGGAGAGGAACCTGCCCACCACCCCGACAAGCGACCACCAGCACTTCTTCCCACATCTACCTGCCATTGATTTGCGAGTCTCACCCCAAACGACTAACCCTTCTGGCCAGCTCCTGCTTGCCCAGGCTAGCTCAAGGACAGCTTGACATGGTTCAACACCTGCTTGTAAAGACAACAAGGTCACGCTCCAAACTGAATTCTTTCCAGCAGAAGGAGCCAGCCTGCAACACTCAGCATAAATAATCAATCCAGAATATATATGCTGCAATAAATGAGGGCAGCAGTAATGCCGCAGTGTGTGTGCGGGGGGGCTGTTGTTGCTTTTGTTTTAAACAAAAGCTAAGAATTTCAGTAGGACTTTTTCCACATTTGGTGCCAGTGACGCAGCTGCGGCGCAGGACAGGAGGCAGGCAGGTGACGTGGCAGAGCTGGATGGGATCGGCCATGGCGAGAGCCAGGCAGAAACACAGCCCTGCCCTTTCCAGTTGCACTGGTCTCTGCAATTCTCCCGCCCTCCCCAACGCCCGGTGAGAATTAGGTCCCTCTCTCATGGCCTGGCGAGGTAACTCTCCTGCTTCTTACCAGGCAAGACCCCATCCCGTGGCTGCAAATAACCATGAGGCAGTCAAGCTTTTCTGAAGCCCATCTGGTCATTTTGCAACGTGATAATCAAGAGTTTGTGACGGCTCCGAGTGTGAACTCCCACCATAAACAGCCACCGCAGCCCTGAACATCACTTCTTGGGCCACTAAAGGCGTCCTACGACAGGCAGCTTCCAGGGGTTTACTTGGAGCCTTTGAACATACTCTTTGAATATCTTCTGTGCCTTGAGCTGATCTTCAGGGCTTCAAGCAGAGAGACAAGGGGATAATTTGTATTTTGAATCTGGAATTTGGTGGGAAATGAGAGAGTCATCAGAAGGTCAGAGCAGAATTTATTAATCCAAAATCCTTTAAACATTTTCACAGATGCTCTAGCCAGGCCGAGAAGCAGAGTCCGTCAAGGTAACAGGCGCACAAATAGCATGTGGGGCATGGCCACGGGAACAACAGCCATCCCGGAGGGAAATCGATCCTTGGCTCTGGCTCGACTATGTCACAGGACCCTTCTCCTGGCACGCAGCAGACAGACAGACGTGCCCTCGGTAGCACAGACAGCCACACTTAGCTGAACCGAAAAGCACCTTTGAACGTAGCGCTTCAAACCTGCTGTAAGGCACCAGCCACCCTGGCTCCCAGCCACGCTCCGCTGGATGCACTTGGGATGCACAACAGCACGCTGGCCACACCAGCATGACGCTCCCAGAGAACCCAAATCAACATTTCAAACCCACATCAGCTTCCTAAGCCCATCCGCAGCAGGGTCCCACAAACCATGCCGTGGAGCCGGACCGCAGGGCTGGGAGGGAGCAGCATCGCCACGGGCAGCGATGCCGGGCAACTGGCCACAAGCCACATCCATAAAAGATGATATGTTATTTGGCCCCTTATTGCAAGCAAGACAAGAAAGGGCAGAGAAACACGGAGAGACCAAATCCAGATCCCTATAAGAGGGTCAACACAGTATTCACGTACTAATTAGGCTCTTCCTAGTAGATAGAGGGATTAAAGAAACCTGTGGGAAGTGGCACAGGCTACGGCGTCAACCCGTGTGCCCACGATCCTTTAAGAAATACAAATCTGATCACAGTTTCTCTTCTTCCAGTCTCTTCATGCTTCACCTCCAAATTAGCATCAGTTTCACTTTGCGTCATCACGTTTTTCAGCAACTTCTCGCAGGAAAAGCGGCTTTATCGCTGCCTGCGCAACCCACGGGGGATGTCAGCAGCGAGACGATCAGCTCCCCCTTCAGCTGCCCCTCAGCCGGGCCGTCTTCCTAGCTGGGGCTCCTGGCGCAGAGCGGAGCAGCTCACCGCTTTTAGACGTCCTGCCCCTGTTCTCCTTGCTTGCACAGCAGCAGCAGTGTGAACAGACTGGAACTTGGACACAAGAGACCATTCTGACTCAGTTGTTAAAAAAAAAAAAAATGAAAAAAGGAAAAAGATATTGAGAAGTATCAGCTTTCAATTCATCTCAACAAGAAATGCTCTTTGGTGACATACGCTTGTGTTTTCTGCTTGAGACAACCCTCAGTTTTGTTTTCCTGAATGAAGCAAGTGCAAGCATATGGATAAACAAAAGCGTAACTGAATGCCACAATCATAAATGGCGATATTTATTTCTATAAATGGTGATATTTATTTTTTTTAAACAGTGATTTTTTTTTTTTCTTTAAGAACTTGGCATGAGGGGAGTTGTAATGTAAATCTTGGGCCCTGCTACAGCAGACTCGGCAGCGTACAAGCAACTTGTGAATATGCTCTGTAAAACCAAAGATCACATGGTTTAGCTGTTTCTCAGCTGGTGAAGGCTCCTGGTTTTATACCCTGAGGGACAGCACAGCACTTTTCTGTATCCGAGGTGCCTTTTCCCATTTCTACAGCCCAACAAAACATGAGTGAGAAAGATGAACAGCTGACATTTTCCAAGGCAAAACAGCAAAGGCCTACAGGGAAAAAAGGAGGGGAAACTCAGTCCTTTCTTCTTTCTGCTGAATGAAAAGGGCTTACACTTGAGCAATGACCTTCAACCCAAAAGCACCTGCTGCTCCCGAATGCTCCCTCCGGCAACTCCGTCGGCTTCGCACCGCCGACCCCGGGTCCCCCCGAGCTGCGGCCGGGCCGCAGCTCCCCGAGTGCCAACACCGCACGCAGGGGAGAGGCACGGCCGGTCGGCTGAGAGCTTTCTTGTTCCAAGAGCTGACAGGCCGTGGTATTTCAGGCCCCTCTCTTCCTGGGCTTCTTCCATTTATGTTTCCCACACACACTCATAAAATAGCAAGAGGCAACAACACAACATCTGCAAGGCACTTTTCCATCGTGCTTCAATTCCCACTAACGAGGCACACTTTTGTTTATAAATTCCTCAATCCTGGATGACATCTGGACCTTAAATGATACCAAATCCCCCAGGACTCTGCAGCGGGGGTCCCCCTCCAACCTGGGTGCCGCCCGTTGCCTTCACACCAGCGCCTTGCGGCGGCTCTACAGCCCTGGATGTACCCACGGGCACGGCGTTTCGCACTGCAGTAGTGGAGTCGCGGATCAGCGTGCCAGGCGCCCTGCAAAGCGCAGAGCACAGACAGATCCTCTCCCTTCCAATTTACAATCAAATCAGAACAGAAGGATAAAACAGGGCTAGCAGACAGACTGCAGCTCCCCGATCGGCGTGACTCGGAGACCAGCGAGAAGAAGAGCAGGGAAAGCTCCCGCGGGCCCCGCTCCGCAGGGCTGCGGCACCTTTGGCAGCGCTCCCGTGGCAGGACGGAGCAATCGTCGCTCTGCAGGGGCCGGCTCGGCACCCGGCACAGCTGGGGACTGCTGTTAGTCACAAAGCAATGACTTCACCTTCTTGATTCCCTGTCCACAATCCACCACCACAACAGCGCGTGCAACAGCGATTAATATGCATACCAGTGGGGTTGGTAGGATGCTATTCCCTTGTCTCCTGAATGGAAAGGCATGGAATCGGGCAATTATTCAGTCCTGATGCAGGGAGTCTTATTTGCAACTGGGCAGAGAAAGGTCTGAACGAGAGCTGGCTGTTTATTAAATCCAAGCAGAGCAAGCTGGTCCCACGTACGGGCTCGTGCACGCCGGCACCCCGAGCAGCCGCAGCTGCCGGCATTGCCTGGCCCCTCTCAGTCCGGGCCCGGCCCGTCGAACTGCCCGCAAGCCCACGGAACAGAGAGGTCTGCGTCATGGTCCAGCACAGGCAGGGCCCCTGCCCCAACCCCACAGCTGCGCGATGCTGAGGGGACCTCCTCCAAACACCCGTCCCTGCAAGGTTCCTTACAGAGGCACTGGTAGTTTTATCGTCATTTCGCAAGTAACTACTCCATGATCCAGTTTAAGTACTTGCCTAGAGACCTTTGGGCAAACAGCGTCGGAAGCCAAATTCAGCTTCTTTGTCCAAACAGGCACTCCCTGGGGCTTGGCCCTGTTTCTGGATCAATGCAGGAAAATCTGGCAAATCACCTCCCTCAGGAGATCCTACCCCATCTCTGAATACTGGCTCAACAAACGCCACTCGACATTTGCAAAGAAACAGGAGCAAGTACAGACTCAGGTTTCCATGAAGAAAACATTTCTTTTGCCAAGCTCAGCAGCTGAGGGGTAGGAACAGCAACACCAGACCTGACGTTTGAAAAGCACCCCTATGGGGCTAGGAGCATTCCAAACAGACGCTATCACACATCAAAATGCCATCTTTCTTGCACTCCCAGGCTAAGGACTATCAGACGCATTACAGCATCAACGACTGAGCTTGCACTTTGTAGCCTACTAAGCAGAAAGACATGGCCCAAGAGAGGGAATGAGACCAGATTTGGGGTGGTCTAACAACAGTCAGAGGACGCTGAGCATAGTAGAGGGCTTAGGCACAGTAAGCGTGACCTCATGGGTGCCCTGAGCACTGGAGATGAGAGGAAGCACACTTTCAGCTGGGGCTGGCCGGTGGAGATCTTAGCACCTCTTAGGCTAAAATCGTCACACCCAAATGCTACCTAATCTCAAGTAGGTTTGCAAAGTGCAAGCACATACGCAACTCTGGAGGTTAATCTTAAGCATGTGCTCAAAATTCTAGATCCCCATTGTGGAGCACTTAATAACAGGCTGGGGAAAGAAAAAAGGAAGGGGGAAAAAAAAAACCACCCAACCCTACAGAGATACTTTTAGATGTGGAAGTTGTGCTGTTTTACCACTTGTCTTATAATAGCAACCTGCTGTGCTTCGGCTTCTCTGCTACCCCTCGCTCTGGTCCACTCCGGTGGTGATACGTGGCCAGTCAAACAGGACACATCTCAGACAGCGTGAGCAACTCTGCCTTCCCTACGACCATGCAGAGAAGGTAACAGTGTTTTCCCCACTGTGGCAGCCCTAAAGAACTGCAATCTGCAACACAGCGATGCCTAACGCTGCTCTTTCCTCCAGCAATGGCAGGGCAAAGCCCCAGTGGCCTTCACTTCTCTTTTCCAACAGGCAGCACACCGACGCACAGCCACGGCTGAGCCATCCCTCCACATACACGACACCGTTTCACCCAGTCATCTCCAGTTGCTTCATGCTCACAACAAGCTCCCAGCCCACACTGCAGTCTCCCCCAGTAAAAACCTCACGCTAAAAAAAAAAAACCACAAAAAACCACCACCACAATTCCCAGCCCCCCTTTAAACCGCTCTCCTAAGAATGCCAAGAATTTTCCCAGACACTCAAGTCTTTATTCATATCCCTCCCGGCTCCCAGCTGCACTCCAGCCAGGCAAAAAACATCACTGAAGAAACCAGATACGGAGTCACCACCAACCATGCCAAATGAAAGTGAGAGACGCTCTACATTACAGAGGCAAGAAGCCTCAGGAGCTGAGGTTCTCTCCTTTAGAGCTAACTAAAGGCTATGTTGCCTGAAGTGATGCCTTTCTTGAAAGCTTTTGGACCCATTTTTAAGAGCTATTTCAATAAACCCTGAGTACCTGTGAAGGCACTGCAAAGCGCAATGNGAACTGCAGGCACTGCCTTCGGCCTTGCCTCCTTTAAAAAAAACCAAAACAAAACACCCCACAAAACGTAAAATAAAAATCCTACACACATCTACAGAACCAAATGAATTGGCACAGGCTTAAGACATCGGGTTTTGCTGACTTTCAGAGCTAGGTTTGAAGGGAGAGCGAAGCTTCTCATCTTTTCTTACACAACATACATCCGAGATGATACATTCGCAACCTGTGAATGCAACATCAGTTTTAATTTTCTGCAAACAAACTGACTGTGTCTGGCTTGAATTCCTCTCTGACTTTTTACACTAAAAGCAAAATTCCCACATGCTTCCTTTTCTTAAATTTAATGATTTCCGTATAACATTTATGAAGCCAAATGAATTAATTGTGAGGTCTTTCTTTAATTAAGAAAGGATTAAACACGCATTTTGTCCCTATCACAAGCCCTGGATGAGAGTTTACAAAGGAGCAAAACAGGATTTGCCGGGCATTATGCACACAACGTTTTGCAAACATGAACGCTGCCTTTGAGAATAAGGAATGTTGGTTGAAACAGAGAAAACTATGGAACCAAAAATGAGAGACATTTCCTCCAAAATGACCTTAAAGGATGAGAAAGTTCAGCTTTTCGTCAGCCTGAGAATTCCATCCCCCAAGAGCTATTCAAAACCAAGAAAGCAAAGTCCAAAACACAAACATAACTTTTCCTTCAGTCTGTTTAAAACGAACCCAAAACATAGACAAGCAAGGACACACCAGACTACCCCAGTTCACTTCTTTTCAAAATGATTTATTCAGAAGGTGCTAAGGCTTTTAACTTAGTGGAATTTCACAATTAACCCTGACAAGAGACTAATCTTATCACCTGATCTAGTAAGAGACTTTCCCAAGTTCACCCAAGGCAGCAGATGCATTCCCAGCGTGCACTCAACTGATGTGACCAGCAGGACCTCTTCCCTTCCCCACCGCGAGGAAGAGGAGGAGACACCTGGCAAACACAAATGGCCACGGGACAAAGTCGAGAGAGAAACTGAGTGCCTGCCCCTAAGGGGTGGCATGGAAAAGGCCTGGGACAGTTTAGAAGAAGTGTTGAAGCAGGGTGGGAAGGATCTGGATCCTCATCCCCATCGTGCCGAACAAGCCGTGTTGGCTATCAGCCACCAAGATTGTTTTAGTTACCACTTAAAATAAACATAGCTAATTCCCACATACGTTTCCAGAATTTATTGCCCGATTACAATAAATACTATTATTCAGTATATTTTTAGACAAGGGAACAGAGATATAATGGGAACCCAAGAGTTTTGGTCACCACGGTATGCTTTTTCCCAGTTTGCCTTATGCAACCACCTCGCAGCATCTCCACAAACAGCACTTCCAGCTCCTTGGACAAGTCTCCTTGTGGTACTGCCTGGAAGACACCAGAAAGAGAAGTTTTACGTACCACAGCCACTCAGCTCCAAGAGCTAAAGCAGAGGCATCACGCTAATAAGCTAACTGCTCTATATCCTATGAGCACATGCCTCCAGAAAGCCTCAAAGTGTATTAGCACAGAATACCTTTAACCCGAAGACTCAAGGCAACAGAAGAAGAGAAGGAAAGCTCTGTCTGGAAAAAAGGGTTTAGCAAAAAGATAAGCTGAAAGGGCTATCCGTTCTGCATGAAACTACAGAATAAACCTATATTCACCAATATGAGCCGGAAACATCTTTGCCGCAGAAGACAGGGGAAGGAGCGCGTTCCTGGGAGGCCAGCTCCGGCAGCCCTTTTTCAGGCAACTTTTTTCCTATGGCAGAGCTGAAAGCCAGGATCAACAAGGCCCGGAGCAGCCTGCTGGAAGCGGGGCCTGGATGAGACGCCGGCAACGTCCCTCTGACGCGAGCTGCCCCGCGATCGCAGTGCTGTCCCACGCACACCGGGCACCTGCAGGAACGTATCAGCTATTTAACGCCGCGCGGTCGGTCTCCTCTCCCAGCGACCGACCTGAGCCAGCCCTGGCTGCTGCTGCGGGAAGGTTCGATTTTCCAGCGTGAACAACACGAGCTCTGGGAACGTGCTTCACGCCAGCCCGCAGTTGAAGGCATGCCTGTACAGTCCTTTGCAGGCAGACATGAACTCAGCCGAGCAGAAGCTGCGGGATGCGTCCTGCCTCTCTCCTACAGCAAGAGCCAGCCGAAACACTCGTTGCCTGTGGAGGACACGGGGATGCATTCCCCGCATGCCTCCTTGCACACGTAATGCAGCGGTGGCACGGGCTCATCGCAGCACCTCACCCAGCAGCGAGGAGAGGATGGGAGCAGCCCCACGTCCCTCGGTGGAATCCAGCAGAGGGTCTCTCACTCCGCAGCTCCCCGCGACAGTCTGGTTTTGAGGCTGTGCGAGCCAGAGAGGGCAAGAGCCCTGAGGCAGGCTGCTCCATGGGAACCCCTCTCTAGCTATCTGACATCTCTGGAATTTCATGTGTGTGGGAGACGGACGTTTTTTGGCTTCACAAAGGAATCTGAACATCTAAACAAAGTGGTGCCTCCACAACCCTGACCCCACGGGCCCCGGTCAGCCCGCAAGCCGAGACCAGCGGCTAGGGATGTACCTGAGAAGCCTGCAATTCTCACCGACACTGTTTTCCCCCAGCCCTCTGAAAATCTCCACCATCACCCCATTTTGGAGGGTGCCGATTCCCTGTCTGGCTCCACCTTTTGCATCCAAATGCCGCAATTCAGAGGCGAGTGCAGCCTCTTATGTTGGAGAAGAGGCTCTGGAAGGAAAGCACATGGCTGGGACTGAAAAGAAGCAGCACCTTCAGGATTTTTCTTCCTCACTTGAGCTGCTCTGGGAGCAGAGGTGGGCTCTCCTACTCATCCCACACTTTTACGATACGTGAATACAAATGCAAAGCTTCAGGTATACACCCAGAGCTCGCTGCAGCTACACAGACAGGGGGAAGGGGAGAAACAAGCAGGCCGTGCATGAACGCACAGGCCCCCACCTCATCAAAACACAAGTACGGGACAGGACAACGTTATTTCTAAGGGTTGCAGCTAATCTGAAATGAGCAGGGCAGCTTCTCCCATCCGCTGCCTGACACGGGCCCAGGACACGTTCTGAATAATCAAAGTTAACACATAGATGTGCCTCTACCCCTCCACAGGCGGGGTGGAAACAGCGTGCCCACGCCCTGCACATCTCCCTCAGTCCCATGGCCTCCCAAATTCCTCCTCTTAATTGCACAACCCAGAAAAAGCCAATTCAGCACCATGCCATTTCTTCCCCTCCCAACCTCCGAGCCAAAGGAGCACGAGAAGGAAAGGAGAGAAGCAGGACCGTCTCTCCTGCAGACAGACAAACAGCCCAGTCCCCAGAGCGCTTCGTTTGCACGGCGGTGCCTCGAGACGACCGGACTGGGGACAGCGGGGGCACTCGGAGACAGGGCTGCGTCTCTCCCCACAGCTGGCGACAGCACTGGTGTTCTGCTACAGAAGATAATATTTAGGGAGCTTTTCGCCTTCCAGCAACGCTGGAGACTGGCTGACAGCTGCCACCGCAGCACTGATGACGAGCCCTGACACCACGCCGGCCTCCTGAAAGACAGTTATTCTTCAGGCTCTCATTTGTTTTGCCGATGCGGAGGGCACACACAGCTTCAGCATTCGCCAGCTCACGTCCTTCCACCCACTGCCTCGGCGCTCGCTGCGATTACGAGCGGTTAAGAGCAGCTCTGGAGCTCCCACGCAGAACAACATGTTGCATCTCTGCTGCAAGAGGAAGAGATGCTTCGCATTCACCGACAGCAACAGCACCACAGCGGGGCAGGGAAAAAAAAACTAGAACAAAAAAACCAAACATCCTCCCCCCTCCCAAAAAAAAAAAACCCAAAATTTTTTTTCTGAGCAACATTTGTTCCCAGCGCATACGTTCAAAGTAAGTGTTTAACTGCGATGGACTGTGGTTGAGCTAATTGGTCCTGTGGTTGAAACAGTCAGAGCTGGCTTCCTGTATGAGCACAGGCGAGCCTCCCGGGGAGGGATTGCGGGGCTCAGAGAAGCAACCACCAATTTGTTTCCTCCAGTGGAAGACTATTCCTCCATCCCTCCTTCCCAAAAAAGTACATACTACAGGCAGAAGAGCTGGCCAGGACAGGGAGGGAAAGGGCTGCTCCCGCTGGGCTCGCTTCCTGGTGCCTGTTACCAGCTTGGAGAAAAATCTGTTACTTCTGTTCCACGCTGCATGGGGCATCACTTGAGATTTTCCAGGCTAAAGGTAAAATAATTGAACGACAAAAACAGACAAGGAAATTTAACCCTGGAACTTCCAAATGGTGCCGCTGGCTGGGCAAAAAACGGGGCAGGGGGAACGTCCAAATCCAAACAAACCCCAGTTTCCACTGGGATTGAGCCATGGAAACGTTTTCCTTGAGAGTTTGATTAAAAGAAAATGTAAGCCTACGCTTAGGACCTGTGGCGATAAGTCTTCTGGCAACCGCTCTGCCCCAGCCACGGTACACAGGGCTGTTCTCGTGCCGCCCTTTCACGCACCAAGGTATAACGCCGGCCCTTTCCCACGGAGGAGCAGGTTTAGGCTGTGCAGTCAGTAAGAGAAAACGTGAGCTTAGAGAAGACAGCAGCAGCAGAAACGCATGAGGTTCATCACAACCCGGGCCGTCACGGCAGGAGCAGGCACCGCTCAGGTCCCTCTCCTCCCGCAGAGCTGGCAGCCGGTCACAAGGCAGCGGTGTGCCAACAGGCAACGCTCGCTCGCACGAAGCTGCCGACCTGCCCAGACCCCCGCGCAGCTCAGCGGCTCGCCGCGACAGAAGAAATATCCCACTCTTTCCAGCGAGGAAGACGTCGTTCAGCTTTCCTCTGTATAAAGTGGTGTTTTTTCTGGCAAAATCTTCTAAGGGGCGTTATTTTATAGCAGAGCTACCAGTAAAAGCCCAGCTATCAATCACTAACATGAAGGGACGTCTTCTCAGGACCGCACGCAGGCAGCTGCCCCGCAACCACAGCTCACACGCAGTTTCGCGCGTGCATCCAGTGCTCTCTCCGCCGGGCGTCGATGTTCACAAACCCCTTGTCCGTGCCCACGAAGCAACCAGCCATGACATTTTCAAAGCTTACGGCATGACGTTAAATTCTTAGCCCAACCTTGAGGCTGAGGACGCCTGCTCCTCCTCACAGGCATGCGTCCGAGAGCATGCAGCTGCTCGGTTTCGAGCCCAAGCAACTGCCGGTGCACCTTCAAGTCAGACGATGGGTTAATGCAGAGAGTCAAGCGACAGCATTTTGGGAGGTTGATGGGTTTTAAAAAGAGAGAAAAAGCAACAGATTTGGGAGTTTGAAAAAGCTTCTCAAAAGCAAAACATTCTTTCAGGCTCAGTCTCACATCTCATCCCATTTATTCTCCTACGCATCTACAGTCGCTTCTCCGTCACTTCTTCTCCTGCCAGCTTTGCTAGCTTCCTCCAGAGCTTCTGCATTTCCCTGCTGCGTTTCACCCATTTTCTGGCTTCTGCTTGCACGTGGTGGTTGGGCTGTTTCCCACTCAACATGCCAACATCCTTGCTAACGCTGCCAGTGTCTGCTCCAGCACACAGTCATCACGCGCGCTAGCTCAATGCTGGCCAGAACAGGCAACGCAAAAGCTCTGAGCTTTGACAACAAATTGAAGTCTTTCAGAATTGAACCAAACTTTATCAGCTTGCTTTCCACTCTGGTGGTATCTGTAATGGAGACAACTGGCCTTGGGTACCTAGAAGCGATGCCTGCAGACCAAGCCCTGAGCACGGCAGCGGTGAGCCACATTCTCATGGCAGATCAGCAGAAAACTTCAGTCTCCAGGGGCTGAAGCCAATCTCTCTCACAAGCACTACATTCACGAAAACAAAGGCAGTCTTGAGCACCGCTGGCGAGATTCTGCTGCCTTAGAGGCAGCTTTCTACGGGCGAGCTTCCTTTCATTTGCTTTTGTTGGTCATTCGCAACAGCAGCACTTCAAGGGAACTTTATTGTGCTGGAGACAGAGGCATTCTGGAGGACTGTACAAGGGAAGCGTGCATCTGGGGAGTTTTTGAAAACACATTATCCAAACCTAAGGGTCACTACGTTCCAGGATGTCAGTGTCAGCTGGACATGTATAAATAGCTTCACCAGCCTGAATAGCATGACCTATTGTATATCAAAAACCTCCTTCAGAAGCTTTTTCAACATTACTTCCCACTGCAGACACAAACAGCTGGTAAAAATAAATGAATTTATCATCACCTCTTCTTGGCACTAACGAGCTATTCTCACCCACACTTTATGCTCAGGAAACCGAGGCACGGCGATATGAAGTGGCACCAAGAAAGCTGTAAACCCTGCAGAAAGAACAACTCGGAACACCTTAACCGTGAGGTTTCCATGATGCTGCTGGAGGAACGGCATCAGAGCAGAGACACGTGCTAAGGATGAAGGAAAGAGCGGCTGGGACAGCCCTCTGCCCTACATCAAATGGAAACGAGACGTTGCTCTCCCACCCGCTTCTGCCAGATCCGTGGTTCCAGGCGAAAGGCAAACCTAGTCCAAAGGCAGAGATCAGCAGAGAGACCTACTGCGCCTGCAGATCCCTATAAACTCACCCTAGCTCCCTGCACCAAGTAAGAAGATTTTCTCCTAACGGAGCCGGGCACTAAAGTCACATTGGAGCCCAGCCATTTCACTTCGGTGCCCAAATGAGAACCAAGGAGCCCAAATGAGAACCAAGCACCTTTGGAAACTCCCGCCCTCCCTTCCTTTTTTTAAATAAAAGTGACAAGCATATTGACCCAAGTACACCAAGCATTAAAGTACCCACACCAAAGAATGCAAGATTAAGTTTAATTCTCCCCCCGGGCTAGGCAATATTTTAGGTTCCTGTAACGCCTATGAAAACCTGCACAGGCACCAGCAGGCGCACCAAATTAATGTTAAAAGTATTTATATACGATACAAATGCAGAAAGAATCGCAGTGAGACGGTTACGGCGCGTCCATTCCCTGCCACTGAGGCTTTACCTTAATCCTCTCTCCCCAAAGTCTAGAAGCATTTACTTTCTCAACTAAGAGCCCACAAGCAATTTTCCTTTACGCAAGTTTTAAGTAAGTTACAGTCTTGCAAATTCATTCTTGAGCTGGAAACTTTTGGGCCAGGATTCAAAGAAAGGAGGCAGAGTTTGAGATTCTTGGCAAAAAGTAGTTTACAGAGAAAACAGTAGCAGGGACTTGTTTGTGCTCAAACGGCATGCCTATAATTCAGACAACCACCACCGCCGTTCCCATTTATTTAGCAATATCACACCAGACGTTTTTTGCCTTTTGAGAGCTTTGCTATTTAACGTGGTAGAAACCTTTTTAGCTCCGAAAGGCTGCAAGACGCATCACCGAGGCACGTAGTCAGAACGGCCTTCCAACAGCAACAACAAAATTCAAGCCTCGGACGAAGAACAGGTTTAGGGCGACACAGACTTTGGCCAGATTGACTCGCGAGTTACACAACACGCTGCAGAGCGGCGGCGGTGGACAGGTCACGCTCCATGCTTGCTGTACAGCCTTCTTCGCGCGTTGGCTCCGCGCTTGGCTCGCCTCACGGCGTTGCCTCACCCGCGCGCCTCGCGCCGTGTGTCGTGTCCGCACCGTGACGGTCCTCGCCGTTTCCGAGCGGTTGGCTACCAGCGGCACGGCAACGCTTTTTAGGGAGGTCTGACCCCGCTTCTTTCCGCCCCTCGTTGCGGGGTGCTCTCGGCCTGCGGACAGACGGGTGGCGGGGTCCCCTCTGCGAGCACCCTGGCCGTCCGTGGAGGGGTCGCGCAGGGCTCTCCCCGGCGGGCCCCGGCACCCCAGCACCGAGGCCTGGGCGCCTTCCAGCCCGCCCTGCCCTCCGGCCCCCGCCGGGACCTGCCCGCACGGCCTTT